>VCRD01001669.1:49396-95646 GCA_006783055.1 Trinorchestia longiramus | reverse complement strand
GAAGGACAGCACTCCATGTAGTGAGTAGAAGTTATTGCTTCCTTGGCAGAAGATGAAATATTTTACAAATATCCTTGAGATTCAGGTGACCTCTTATCCTAAGAGTTATGTGAATGAAATCCATTGCCGCTGAGATGGCGAAGCTCATTAGTTGAATACGTCAAAAGTCCTACTTCGATCCATGGTAACTGATGGAGTGAGGTGGACTTTTGTGAGTCTGGTGCTGCCGATGTTGAGGGGCAGTCTTCTTCACACCCTCCTCTTTCTCGAACGCGTTCTGCTTCTAGTAATCAAGGTTTGAACAGTATGTGAGGGAGATTTATGGCAATGGGTATATTGTTTTTATTGAGACCTTTTTGTGCTAGTTGCTCTGTGTGGCAGGCATATTTAACAATTTACCGTTGCAATATTTCGAATTTACCGTGGAACGTTTTCCTATGTATGATATTGTACAGTAGTAAGGTTTCAAGAATCTACTTTGTGGTGTTCCTCAATTTCTAAAATGAGAATTATTGCTGAATTCCCTTGCTTATTTTAGTTCATAGATTTATTCTTTCTGTTACGTTGTGACGAAGACACGAGTACTATTTTAACAACTACACATAACTTTTGATTGGACCCGGTGCGGGATTCCTCTCCTAATTGCCCCGAGAAAAAAAAACATTCAAAACCTTTTCGTTTTAAATCAATAGCATTTCCTCGTAAAAATATTATCGGTTATAATTTTCGGTCGGAACTATTGTTGTTCGGGTGCTGTAAATGATTTTTAGACATTGCTAATTATTTGAAGTGAATTTAGCAAAATTATAAATATTCGTTATGGAATCTTGTTGGTTGGTACTGAAACATAAGTCTACTGACTTTAATTACAATTGATTGCTGTTGAAACTTGTAATCCTCATTGTGTTGCTATTGTTTGCGTTTTCATACTGTTTTTTTTTAGATGTGTTCTCAGTAACATGACGTGTAAATTAGTACTTCATCTCCCTTAAGGTTTGTGCATCCCTATTGTCTTGTGGACTTGCCTCACTTCAAGGTTGCGGTGCTAGACTTAACCATTAAAAGCACGCATTTAATTTACAGGCTAGAATGAGTTTTACAGGATTAAAAATTAACAATCTCGGCAACAAAATTGTACATGTTTAGAATTTGTTCGGTTTGGATACATATCAATAATGAAACTAGGTGCAGTACAGGCCTGTTTGTTGGATAATTTGTAATTATGTGTGAAAATTCAGTTTGTATCAATTATAAAACACTGTGCATTTAAAGGTTAAACTAATTTTCATATTAGAAAACCTAATTTTCTTAGTGTGTGTTTCAATGATTAGGGTCCTAATGTGTATCTGTCGGTATGTTCCCTACTTTGGATTGTATTTTTAATTCCGTTTGAAATGAAGGCTTGATAGTCCTCTCCAGTGAGTGACTCACATCATGTCGGTGTTTCCCATTTTGCTGCAGGAGGGCCAGAGATGGCGTCCGAGGAAGGTGAGGCTTTCTTCTATTGTGTAATTTGCTCGACAGTTGTTCATCACAAATCGTATCTTTGTTTTACAACTGAGAATGCTTTTTATGCCTCGATAGTTTTTCTTCAAAAATTGCATCTTCATTTTACAACTGAGAATGCTTTTTATCCCACGACAGTTTTTACTGCTCTGCCACTTGTCTTTTGTTATTGTACTTGTAATATGCAAGACACTTTGCCTGTTAATTTCGTAAGTATTATTGTTACTCGATAGTTTTGTTATTCACTCGTCTGTATTTCCCTTGTATTTGTTATTACTCTTGAGTTTACTGTTGTTGATCACTTTCAGCTCTTCTGTTAAGAGGATGCTCTTTCTTGCACAGCTGCATAACGTCCTTGTGTGTGCGTGTGTTTATTGCTGTTATGGATATTTCTTGTAGCGCCATGGGCCATTCTTCTCTGAAAACTCGTGCCTGACAGTTCGGCAGCCCCGTTCAACAATACGATTTTACTTGAGGATTTACTGCCTAGCTTTGCATTTCGATGCAGTAGGACTTGGACAAGAACCAAAGAATGCACCACTCGGCTCATTCCTATTCACATATTCTTTTTTGTAAAGGGTTTTTTGTTCTTCAGCCGTCACTAATTATCACGTGATATATTCGCTGGTAGAGCCTTGGTCAACATCTATTTTTTTTTTTTCAAGTCGTTTCACTGCTCGAAAATTTGTCTGCAAGAATTATTTTTTTACAATTATGGCTGCTCTTGCTGTGTGGTGTAATTGTATTGTCTAATCTTTAAGCAAATATTGATACATGCTTTTGGTAACTTTTTCTTTGAATTTGCCCACACTTTTGACTTGTTCATGCGCACAATTCTTGATCATGACAGCATGCGATCACATGTCATTGCTAATCGCATCTCAGTTTTGATACAAACTTTGATCCTTGAGTTTTTTCGTATTGAATGAATACATTACTACTTAGCATAAATAGTTGAATTGATTTTGGAAGATATATTATGTTATTATGTTTACTAAGATCAGTGCACGTGGCATCATCCCCGAAGAGATGGAGGGGTTAGTTTCTGGAAGGAGTTGTTCAAGTTGTCCCTTGGCTTTTACTCCATCAACACCTACTGCGTCAGCGCGGTGGCTTACAGAGCAAGGCTTGCACACGGCCCTAGAGATCACAGCCCGTGCCACCGACTAGCGAGGTCTCTCTGAGTAATTTATTTACGTTTTTCGACTCATGGAAATAACTCCTTGCTGTAAATGTAATATTTTAGGTAAAAAGCTGTGCATTATAATGCAGTGCTTCTGGTGCCAGTGTGTCAGCGATGGCAGCTCGGCCAGTACTTACACGCGAGACTACGCAGCTATGACGTGTCGTGCTTGTTATCATGACTTGATTCTCTGTTCATTAGTGTTGACAACTATTTATATAGCGCCTTTGTTGTATTATTTTGCCCCGTGAGTTATTAGTATTAGTAACAGTTATCTTGCTGTAATCGTAATTTCTAACTCGCTCTGTTTCACGCCTCTGCTTATTGGGATTGAAATAAGAGGTAAAAATATCTTTTTGTTCCCATGTATGGATATGAATCAATTTATAAGCCGTTCACATCAGATCTTCTCGTTGCACCAGCGCCAGCAGTGTTGTGCATAGTTTTCCTTACTGACATGGTATTTATTCACGTTGGATAATACGCAATATATTCTCATGTGAGAAAGTTGTTATCTACTTCAATTTTTGCCGTAATTTCTGACGAGTTTAAGTTTTACAAAAACGTTTGATAGCAACTAGTGTTTTAATATCTTCTTATCGCGTTCTGTGGACTTGGTAACAGGTCGAAGTCTATTAAAATAGTAGTAGTGTCAAATTGTCTATGTGACTTCTACTATCGTAAAGTCTTTGAAGTCTAGGTGTAGAGAGGTATAATTTTCAACGTTTTGTTGAATTGCTCGACTCATTGAGTTTCACTTCATATTAGTTAGAACAATTTCTCGGACATGCACTGTGCATCCGTGCCCTGTCTCCCGAGATGCTCAAGTGTGACTTGAAAAAGCCCTCACATTAACTGCACTTGTACGACTGATCCGCTTCAGGGCATTAATTTGAGTCTGTAACTTGCAAGCTTTTTGTGCTAAATACTCACATGCGCTCTCTCCACGAGTATGTTGATTCTGCTCAATTTTAGTTAGATGCTGGAGTGAGGCTCCTATCCTTGCTAATGGAGTTCAACGACTTCAGATCTGTTGCATGGATTCAAAATTTTAGACTGCATTTTTTTGCTCTTTAATTTGATGATTTGAGATAGTGAGGAGATTGCTCTCGCTTTATCAAGAAGTCTTAGTTTCTTGCAGTGTCCCCTCGTTATCCACCACCGAGTTAGCAGTGTCTTGCGTTAAGAGCATTTTCGAGGCTCGATGTCAGGTTTGACTTTGAAAGGTTCCTGATGTGCCTTGGCTTTCGCGTCATTATTTGAGGGAAGCTACTGTGGTTCTGTTTGGTAGTTAAAAAGACCTACTGTGTATTATTTTTCTGTTAAATTATTTTTGAGACCATTGTGTCCGCGGCTTCAAACTTGATTGGGTTCAGACATTTTTATCGAGTAAAAGCAACATGCCTTATTGAATTATGCGTGTTCTGGTCGTTGAGTACAAAGGAAAAGAGAGCAAATCAAGAATAAGTGGGGGATATTTTTTAGTCGAAACATCATATTAGCTGATGGAGCATTCCACTCATTCCATGTACGAACATATTCGTGTTTCTTCTAATCTTATGTATCATGCACCACGCGATCGTCGGACCTAAGAGCCCATTTTATAGTCCCCAGTCCCGTACGTCAAGTTTTTTGAAATAACGTATGAAGAATGTTGTTTTCATTTTGAAGCTGAAAAGAAGAAACTTGCGCCTTTCTCGCGGTAGTAATACTGGTAAATATATCCCGTTAGCAGCATAAAATTTACTTACGAGAGTTCTTATATTTTTTTGCTTTTACGCGCTTTCTAAGTTTTGCATGTTTCCGTACTGGAGATTTCTCTGCATGAATATCGTTATTTTATGCAAAACCTTCGCTTTATCCCAAGTTCTCCGGCAATGCTGATAGTGCAATGTCTTTATTTTTACATTATTGGCCTGACCGTGATGCGTCACTAAATCATCGCCTTCATTCGGTACGACTTGGAATTCCCGATTGCATCCGGAGATTTTGTATTATAGTTCAATTTAATAGTTTATAATTCATTATTATTGTAATTCTTATTGTGATAATTATTCTTGTTATAATTGTTACTGACTAATGTGGGTTACATATGATTTAATGTAAGAAGCAAAAATATGTGAGGAAATGAAATCTTAAATTTCTTCTTCAGACGAGAAGTGTCGACCAGTCAAGGAAGTGCTGGAGTTCCCGCCGACGGACGTGCTGGTGCCTCACTATAACTACCGCAACCTCCTCTACATCTACCCTAAGGACCTCAACTTCACCAACAGACCAGGTCTGCGGTACACGCTCGTGTAGACACAATTTTTTGCTGGGTGTAGACTGTATGTAAATACCCCATGTACGTTGCTGTGCACTCGCGTGTAAACTATAAACATACCCTGTACGCTGCTCGGCACTCGCGTGTAAACACTTGTGTAGAGTAAAGGCTATAAACACAATCTGTTGTGCACTCGCTTGTAGACACCCTCTCGTATAGGCTGTAGGAAACACATTGTACGTCTAACACGAGGAGCGCCAAACCAACTGGCAACTGCAGGTCCTTTGCTTACTTTCCTTGGTGACATACATGAGTAATATGGTATCTCTGCATAGATTTTTAAACGTCACTCTTATATCAATGTCACTCTTATTTTTGCCAATAGACTAAGATGACCATGGTCATGTGTTGTAGTGCACTTGAAGGGAATTACAAACTATAGTCTTGAAGCAGTTTCGGTTGTCATCCTAAGGTCCTGAGCTGTACAGGCTAAGCTTGTGGTACTAACGGTATATTAAACTCACTCGCGTAACCTTGTTAATTTTTATTTCTGTAGAGGTTCTCTACTGATTTTTTTGTAATCATTACTAATGTTAGCTTCTTTCCGAGGCTCTTACTCGTGATCTGCCGCAAGAACATCAAAGTGAAACCTTTAGAAGTTGTTCTACTAAATATTTGCTCTTAATAACATTATATTCTTTGACAAACATCATTTTTTCTTTGCCATTTTTTGTGAAATGACTAATTTCGTTCAATTATTATTTTCGATAAACTTATAAAAAAATTGTATCAATATGCCCACTTGCCAATTAGAAATATTTTCCTTGTACGATTGCACCTTACTGTTCAGTTCATCTTCTGTAAGTATTGGCCATTTGTTGCTTGGAATACAATTGTTTTCTTCTACAATTGAACTGCATTGTTTGATTAGACACTCTGAGTTGTTAGTTGTTTAGAGCACAACTACAACTGACACTCTGATGTCTCGGTGGCCAGGATCAGCCCGGAACCTGGCTGTGAAGGTGCAAGTGATGGACGGCGAGGACGAGAGCGCCGCCCTGTGCTGCGTCGTGGGCCGCAGCAGCTGCCCAGAACTCTCCACTGAGGCCATCACCTCTGTCACCTACCACTCCAAATCACCTGATTACTACGATGAAGTGGGTCGCCTATACGTAGTGCGACTTTGGTACCTTTGTGTGACTAGCTGTATGCTTGTGCGTGACTGGCTGTTTGCCTGCACGGGACTGGTTGTATTCCTGTGCGTGACTGACTGTGTGCCTTACACAGTTTAGTTTTGAAGTGCCATTCATAGTTTTGTAATCCTACTACTGTATTTTGTTGTAACCGAGTCTCCACTTGGACTCGTTCAAATTTCTGCTACTGATCGACATGTGCATACCTCGCCTGTACGCTCGCCGGACCTAGCCGTGTTTTGAGTTTTCTTTCTCCTGTACTGTAGTTGCCTGCGTCACGCCAAGACGTTTTTGACAGTTAATTAAGTTTTAACTCGCACAATTTTCAACTCTTCCCAATAAACGTTGTTACCTCTAAATAAACTTGAAAAGGAAATTTGATTTAACTGGCAGTGTTTTAAATACCACTCAAAAGGATAATCTAATATAATCAGTGACTGAAACTATATATCTGAGCACTAATAGGCTTCTCAATTATAAGCCCTTCGGCAGTTTTGTGTCTTGAATCCTGATGGATAATCGTTTTTAACTAAACTTGGTAAAAGGTTTAGTTTAAAAAAAGTACCGATCGGCTACAACATCAAATCCTTGTTTCCCGAACAGATCAAAGTAATGCTGCCAGCTGTCCTGGGTGATCAACACCATCTGCTCTTCACCTTCTACCACGTGTCCTGCCAGCGCAAGGCTGAGGAGAAGACCATCGAAACTCCTGTCGGCTACACGGTCAGTTACTAGAGTAGTCTCGAGTTCTGGCCAGGCATGTTGTGTGTGACCAATCTACGTTACACTGCAAACTGTGTTAAGATTACTTCTGTAATTATTGTTTTAGCTTATTATGTGTTGAAAATTTTAACTCGTAATGAACTTGAACAATTTTCCAAGTATGAAAAATTAGATAAGTTCTGTAATTTAGCTCTTTTTCCCAACTTGACGTTTCTGTGGAATGAGGTCTGTGGTGTACTTATGTATTGCGCTCGTAATTTCCGGAAGGAGTTCTTTCAATAATGTTCTCGTCTTCTCAAATAATGTACTCGGGCATTTTCGTCCTAGATCATGAGATCAACCGACTAGAGTTCTAGTCGTACATTATTGTGGAAGTGGAAGCTTATGCTACTTCTACCCACACCACTTACTTCAACCTGGTAGGCATGTGATGCCCTAGATTGGCTCGTTAGACTTGACACAAGAATTTTTTCGTACCTGTAATGTTGGTTAAAGTGTGTTTAGACACAATTTTTCGAATTGCATAACCCAGTCACGGAAAGGTAAAATCTTAGCATTAATAAAAGTATAAAACGTTATAGCTATAAAAATACTATCGATCAGAACATTCAGTGAAGAGTAAGAAAACGAATATCAGCTTAAATTATCCGTCAATGTTGACGATATCATGACTGATCTTACCGACGCTGTATTTATGGCATTATATTTTTCAATTAACATCTCTCGGAAAAGTTATGTCTGTAATTCTATGTAATTTACATGATTGTTGCTCCGTAATTTTAACTCGTGCTCTATTGTTACAGATAAAGTCATATGTATTGGAAGTTAACGATACCTTACAGCCAGTGCTCGACGAGCAGTAATCAATGACTGGTAAACGCTCAATAAAAGTATCAACATCATGAATCCTCCACCCTGATCACTTACTGTATGGTACCTGCATGTGTTGGCAGTGGCTGCCGATCTACCGGAACGGATCACTGAGTTCTGGCCCACACTCCCTGCCTGTCATGTCTGAGAAGCCGCCGCAAAATTACTCTTACATCACCCCTCACATCCTCCTGCCCGGCACCAAGTGGGTCGACAACCATAAGGGCATTTTCAATGTGGTCCTCCATGCCGTCTCCACCGTCCACGCTCAGGTGACGATCAGTCTCATGCACGAGAGGCAGCTGTTGGTAGCCGACCTGTCATTCCTTGCTAGTGCATTGGGACACGTATGTAGTAGCTATTGCTCACTATGTCTAAGTTTACAACATATGTTGTAAGTTTCTCCTTAGTGGGTATGAACTCGATAAGTGTAGACACGCGCCCCCTCGTAACAGGAAAGCAGTAGCCGCCATTATATCAGATGTGGGGGTTTAAAGTTTAGGTTACAAAATTGCAACTTTTTGTGGTTGGAAGAACCACGAACATGATGTTGATAACCCTTTTTACTCTTAGTACATCGTATGATCAAGTGTAGATACAAAACTACTGCTGTAGTATGCTTTTCATTGCATGAATTGACAACTAGGAAGTAGGAACAGTCTTCTAAACCTCAAAGGAAAAATTTAAGGACATCAGAGGTCATAATTTCACACGTAAAATGGCATACTGATTGCTATTAAATTTACTTTAGATAAGAGTGTTTGCTATAGAATTTTGGTCATTCTCCTAATATCTAAGTATTGGTAATGTTTAACAGTACCTCTAATAGTTTACGTCCCATTTGTTCTATCAAAAAAACATGAAACTTTTGCATTTACAATTTGTTATTTAACACGTGGACTCCGTAGTGGTACGTATGTGTACCACTGAGGTTAGGTTCTGTAATTTTTTCAGATCCTTCTAGTGACTATGCGTACAAAGTGAAGATTTACACCAGTCTGGCAATCGGAGGCAATGTGTTAAATAATCTGCTATACTTAGCAACAAATGACTCAAAAAAAATTTGTAGATTTTTTCTAAGTAGTTATCAGTGAACCTTATTTGCATGGCTGCAAAACATAGATACTAGAAGAAAAAGATAACTCGTTCTTTATTTCTTACAGTACAGGCCGTGTAAAACGAACTGATAGAGACGGTTTCTTCTTGTTATGCAGATGCTGGGGAATACAGATCCAAGTAATCATTGTAGTCTGCATATGGAGTGAAAATATAAAAAAATACATTGTTTTGTTTCCAGTGCACGAATATGGATAACTTCTTCCACCTGATGAAGATGGTGGAGGAGCACAATATTCCTGCCCGGATCGGTGAAGACAAAATCGAAGGCGAGATCAAGGCTGCGTAAGTGCTGGTTACGGAGATGTTAATTTCTCGATAATAAGCTGTGTGTCTGCAGTGGTTATTGTCTTTATCGTTTTTTCTTATTATCTGCTCAAATAGATGGATATGTGTACGTGAAAGCCCCTTAGTTTTATTTTTTCGGTGCTGACGACGGTACACGGTGATCGCTCATTCTCCTGAAAGACGTGTAAGAAATGTTCAAGGCTTTGTAGTTATGCTTTCATATATTTTGGCACCTTTCCATTCACCGAGGCAGATCTCATTTTTTCTTCGTGAAGAAGTACGTCACAAAGAATTGTTTTGTATAGAATGAGGATTTAGCGCTCTTTATAAGATGGTAAGGTAGTGCCATTATGATGCGTGTCTTAAGACTCAGTGCACCTAAGCTTGTTCTAGAGAGGTTTGAGTTAAGATGGTAAAATTACCACTGGTAATAATTCATATCAGTGGAGAGTGACGGTGAGCCAGTAAATCGACGCAGTAAGATGAAGCCTTAGCTATTGCAAGGCTTTTTCTCTCGAGTCTAAGCACGAAGTAGAGGCGTGGTGTAGAAGTAAACCAGTGAGATATACTGTACTTGGCTACTTAATTTATGACGCGAACCTTGCACACAACGAGCTGGGATATGCACAAAACTATTGACCAGAATTACAATGGCTTTGACGTATATGAATGATATAGTTCAACTACCAGCAGCTGTGTTTACTCATTCCGACATAGAATAAGGTGATAGTATTTTTACCGCATAACATATCATGAAAAATATTCACTCAAATGCTACAGATGATAAAACCGATTACAGTATGTTCAACCCATGTCATCGGAAAGTGATCGAGATTATGTGGTAACTTTTGTGTGCAGCTTGTCGAGTTTGGTGGAGTGTAGCGGACGAGCGCTGGTACAGTTTCTGCCCGTGTTGTTCGACCGACTGCTGACGCTGCTCGTTAGGCCTCCTCTCTTGCCTTCCCCTCAGGCCCCCATGCAACTCGCGGCCCCCGCCTTCCACGCCATCGTAGCTTGTGTCGCCAATATCGTGGTCAGTATGTATCCACGCGTGATATCGTGGTCCGTGTGCATCTGCACGTCGTCAATATAGTTCTAAGGATGTATCCACACGTGGCCAAGGAAAATTGTGAAATATTTATTTCATGATCGTTTATCTAGAACGCAAGACTTAAGCCTTCAGTTCATCTACGTTACCTCCGCCAAGCTACTCTTTTCAGGAGATTTTCTACTATTCTGCACGTCACTGTTCTATCATCTAGGCTCTAGGCCAGGGGTGGGGAACCTGCGGCCTTTTAAATCATCAAGTGCGGCCTTTTGTGGCGCGTGGAGAAAAATCTTAAAAATATATGAAATTATCTAAAATACATTTGCTCCGTTTTTTCACATTTTCTATGTATGTGTGGTTTGCATTTTCATACAAATTATAATTGTAATTTTGTCACAATAGCTGTAAAATATCTGTTATATAGGACCATGCAAATCTATTGTTTTAGGCCTTGAGGAGTGGACGTTGTTGATGCGGCTTCCAAGAAAGGTATCACCGATTTCTTGTGCTATTACGTTCCTACAGTTTTCTTTATTTATAGCCTAACTAGGTTGGTAACTCTTTTCAAATATCAAGGGCACAAAACATGAAGATTAAAGTTTAAGTTGTTTAGTTGCATGCCCAGAACACGGTTTTCCACTAATTATCGTGTAGGGAAAATGTGCATGTATCATACTTCAGTCGTGCTTCCAACATTGACATAGGCGGTAAGTAAATTGACACATTTTAGTTGGATTTCTTTAAATTTTTGTTGCATTCTGTCCCCACACCCAGAACGATGTACGACTCTGAAATATTGGACTCTCGTTTACCTTTAAAAGAAGATCGAAGGAGTGATTCTGTATCAAGACTACAGTAATTCAAAATAATTAGTATGAAAAGGGGATGGGGCAATTGTGTGTCAAGATTATTAATTCTGAATAATATATTTGAGGAGGAAAGAGCGTGATTATATATTCTACTGCGGAATCCTCGGTGTGTTGCTAGAATGAGCTGGAGAACAAGAACGACCAGCACGGCCGCAACTCGGTGCTCCTGACGTACGTGGCGTACCTGGCTACGCTACCTCACCCGTCAGACCCGCCTCCTGTGCCGCCGTCCGCTGCCCTACCCAAACGATCCTCTCAGCAGCCCTACCCTGCCGCTCCACTCGCCCCACTGGCAGTGCCTGTGCCCACCTCCCCGACCCACTCTACTCTGAGCACCGCCAGTGGGGGCAGTGGTGGGAGCAGCACAGGCGTCCCAGGTGCCTCATATCAACCTTCACTAATTATGCCTGAAAAAACAGAGTGCGGCCTAATGATCTGACGCATTAGTAGGTTCAACAGAAGTGAAATGGAGTGAAGATTGAAAAATGTAGTTTGGCTTTCGAAATCTTCATACGAATACAATGCTATTTTATTACTTACCATATTTTTTGTTCTTCATTATAGTTTGGTTTTATGAAGCCAACAATTGTCTGATCATTTTCCTCCATCTTTTCCTCCTCGTATTGTATATTGTTGCTATACCCTAGTGACGGTGCCCTTGCGTCTTTGATAAGAATTTGATTAATTTCTTTCAAGAAAGTGCTTGTGTGTATCTGTCGCAGTAGTTGCGGGAATTTTTTATCGATTCAGCTATGCTGTTGCACAAAATCCAAACTTCATGCCAAGCATTGGTTTTTCTCAAAAGTGCATATTGAATGAGAGTATGGAACTGATATTTTTGTTGGGGCTTCTTTCTTCATTTTGTGTTCCAATCTCTGAGATTACTTACTTCTGTTCTTCGGTTTTCTGTTGATGTCTTCACTTGTTTTTCTGTCCTCTTCCGTTCATTCTATTTACTGTAAAATTATTTGTTTAGGTCTTGACTCCATTGTATTCCCTCTAAACATCATAAGTAATAACCTTTAAAAAATATCGCTAATTTTCACGCATCCGCAGCCGGCATCAGCAGCAGTGCGATGTCCGTGAATTACTTCTGAATAAATAATAAAGAATACATAATAAAAAACAATCTTCATAGGAAAATATTAATAATGATATTGGTAATGTTAATATGTAATTTCAAATACTCTCTTTGCTCGGAAACGGTTTGTGTACACAACTTTTGACGCCGTTCGGAAACAGTTGATCCCGAGAGAAAAAGTCAAAAAACATAATTCGTACATAATACTTTCAACATTATCGAATATACTTTTGAAAAAGTACAAAATACAAAGGTAAATAATTAATTTTAAAAACAAAATGTATTCCCATGTAAATTTACTGAATCTTTGGCCACTATATTTAGCAGGGCTTGCAAGACAGATGTTCGTTCTTTGGTAATTAGCATTTTTTACGCCTTCGATTATCTTTTACAGTGTTTTCTGCTTCATTTTTCATTTCCCTGTTATTACAGTCGTAACTCTTTAAAAATCCCCTAATATCCTTTGGTAGAAACGATCGTGTTAATTGTTATTTAATGAGATCTGAATGAGAGCAGTGTATGCACTAGTTTTAGCATACTCGAGGCCAACTTTTATCTCACAAAAAAGGAATTGTTTTAAAAACATAAATGCATTAATGATGTTTTCCCGACTGTGCATCAACTGTTTTTGACCTGAGGAACTTATAACCGTTTCTTGAACAACTCAAACGGTAATTTGCGCGTACTCTCAGCCGGCATCACCGGTGGCGCGGTGTCCATGGGCTCCATCGCATCTGTGTCCTCCTCCATGAGCTCGTCCAGCTACGTCGGGCCCATGATCAGCGAGTCTGCGGTGGGGATCACCGCCTCTCTCGGAGGAGGAGATGAGGCTCTTCTTGGAGCCCCATCTTCAGGCTCTGTACACAACCTCCATCCGTCCTCGACGGCAACTGGGGCTCTGCAGCCCTCACACCGAAGGTGGTTAATAATTAACGTCTTTGTTTGATGTTGTACGTAAGTAACCTGGTCAAGCATTGTGTCAAGTTATGACACCCTTTAACGTTTCATTTATGTAGCACTCACTTTATTTCGCGCGGTGTGGCCTAACTGTGCAGTTTTGTTTTATTGCATTCCAACATGGTGGTAGTGAGTAGAGGAGATTGATTTTTGAAGTGAACATTTTTCCTTACTAGGAAGCCTTGAAAGGCTCTATTTTGTGCATGTCGTCAACCATGCAAACTATGTTGGTAAAGTCTGAGAAATTTTATCCATTACGTCACATTTACTGCTGGAGTAAATCACAAAGGAAGTGGGTCTGTGAGATTTTTGTCCAAGTCCTCAGTGTGACGATGCCAGCGTATATTTAGCTTCGTCGTGGGTCTAAAATTTGCAATACTTTGTGTTCATCGGTGTGAATATGTTGGGTCAATCTTTATTTCTGGTGGCGATGAAGACTGCTTAATCTTAAACATTAAATTATGTATAAAAGATAAGCAAACTTACGAACAGGCAGCTCTGTTTGTATTCATTTATAATTGATGGCTAATCTTCCATATTGCATGACGTACAGATAACTCAGCAGTGGTCCGAACCTTCAAGTTTGATAAAACGCTGACACTTGTGTTAATTTTGCCCGTGGATTGCAGCATAGGGGTACACAGGTGGCAAAGACGAGGAAACGGAGTTTCTAATGAACAAACTTTCCCGTAGTTAGACACTTTTGATCTGCCAAAGTAGACGATTTGTGATGTTTTGCTTATATTCCAAGTGTCATTTGTATGAAGAAATATTACAAGTGTTTTGTTCATACTCAAGTGGAATTTTAACTTCAGGAGCACGAGTAATCCCGACCTGGGGATAGACGCTGAGCCGAGCGGCTTCTTCTCCCGCGGGCTGGACAGGACTAACTCCATGAGAACTGGTCAGTAGCAGGGCGCTAGTGGCTCGCAAATCTTCTTTTCCATTACGAATCTTTGATGGATTCTGAAGAGTAGAACTTTGGTACTTAGCTAGTTCTTTCGTCAGGCCTAATATTCAACTGTCTAATTCCTTCTGTACTGCTAAATATGGCTTAGATTAAGAATATTTTAATACTATATAATTACTTTTGTATCTAACCTTTCGGGTTCTGTGAAATCTGTCAATGCTGTGTTTTATGACAATTTGATTGCGTTGACCTGCGTGACCGCGAAGTAACTCAGTTGCTTCATCATCGTTTTTATAAATTTGTTTCATTACCAATCACTCTTTATTGCGATAATAATTTCTATGCATGACAATGATAGAAGTTTACTTCTCTATTGGTAATGGTTCTTCGCATTTCCTGTATAGAGTGGAGCAAATCAATCTCTCTAACGAAATCAATTGGTTTAAAGTATGTGATCGACCTACACAGGCAAAGCAAGGATTTAAGAGCATTTGTGAAGCCCCAAGCTCTTCTCTAGTTGGTGGAAGCAGTTCTGCCTACAGCTAATACTTCTGGTGATTCTCAATTGCTTAAGACGCTGTTTATTCTGAGGGTCTCACTCAAACCTTCGGTGGTCGTGCTGTAATATCTAGTAATAGTCGATTGCTTCATAAACTTGATTGATTCTTCTTTGTATCTGATGAGAAACTAGCTACGAATTGTGTGCTTCACGACATTCTTGCTAAGCTTCTTACGCTCACCCCGTCACACTGCCCTCACTCAGTTACCTCTGTTGTCAACTCTTATGGCACGCATTTTTAATGTGTATCTGATTGTTAGGATAAAGTAAATGATCTAAGTTAGGAAACTAGGATAAATGCTTAAGTAAAGTTTGCTACAGTTTATTCAATTAATAACTTCACAAGATGAACAATCAAAGCTTCAAATACAGATCTCGTGTTCTATCACTGGTACCTGGAATTGAGTACTCGATAACATCTATAGAAAATTGTTGTTAGCATGTAGAACACCACGTATCCCATTGATCACCGTTCTTTGTTAAAATTCATAACTCGTATTGAGCAGTTTTCATTACAAGCAGACCGACCAAAGATCTCTCCTATAAAAGGGACAATTTTGCATTTGGCCCTTTCGCTACCGAACACTTCTTTGTGCAAATGCTGGTTTTCCTGCGCTAGAATTTAGTTTGTCTAAAAAGCATTTGAAAAATATGATAAACATCCCAAATACTTGGGTAGAGGCTAGAAATATTTTGGGATGAATTGTCCCATTGGTATTTTGCAAACGACATATCTCAACTTTCTGTGGGAGATATTATCCCAAAGGTAACGAAAGGGTTAAACCCCGAACCTGATTTTGAATTTCAATAAGTTTTTCCGATAAGGAACCCTGAACTGGTAAATTTTTGTGCTATAAAGCTTGAAGTTGTGAGATTGTATAAGAAAAATATGAAATCTAGATGAAAATACGATGGCTGTATCTGTGTATGTCAGAATGAATGTGAAAGTGTAAGCTAGTAGGTTAGGGTTGATGCTTACTTAAAATTTATTCATAAATTGTGTAAGATTAGAACTTGCTTTGAAATTGGAGTTCAATTTTGACATTAGGTCAGGTTAAACCAAGTTTGCTTAATGTTCCAAAATTTGGTGACAGGCGAAACGAGGTTACAAACAGTGTGGCTGTATCATCTCCTTGACTTTGTATTGTATCATGTATCAAATATTGCTTAAAAATCGCATTTTATTTCTGCACCCTATAATTGTTATTTTCCAATCGTAAGCTGCTCTAAAGTTTAATTTTACCCAATAGAACCTCCTGTTTATACAATATTTCGGATTGTTAAAAGCCTTTTGAACTTCTGATGTTGAACACTATGAGTTGAGTCTGTTTCATTGTTGTCACTTTGACTTCTTTTTACACGCTGCTCGCTCCCTGCAGAAGGAGAGGAAACTCCACTCCAGCGCGGTGGGCCAGGTGATCCAAGCTGTTCATGTTTGTTGCTAAAGTCCTCATCCAATGTTTTGTACTCGTAGTACCCTGTGCTTTTCAACACTTCTGTTCATCTAATATTGTTCAGGGTTTTCGTATCAGCATCTTTTTGTTAAAATAGAAGCGATTTTTTTTTTTTGTGTTTAAGGGAATAGCTAGAGTAGTGATTCTACACATAGCGTAAATGCAATATTGCACGACTCTTGTTTATGACTTCTGTTTAATTAACCATCTAATTATTTTGTATTGACTGTTTGTACCTGTGAAACTACAGATTCGCTCTTTTTTGTGATAAATTATCTTGTTACGCAGTTGTTTCATGGTATTGTTTGCTCATCGGTGTTCATTTGTCACATGTTTACTGCGGTACTGTACTGTCTTAATACTCGTATTTATCTAGTGTGGTGTAAAGTGATTTCTTCTTATTTTGTCTATTTCATTTCAAGTACAGTAGACGCTCAGTTAACAATTTGATTTTATTTCATATGACAATGTAGTATTTTCGTATATTTTATAATGTCAGTATACAGTCCGTCATCGCATGGTCTCGGCGGATATTCCGAACCGAGATTTATTAATCATAGAATGTCTTTCAAGAAGTACACGACAATGTCACCGATCGCGCTTGTGGAGGTCCCACGTGCAGTGCTGAAAGAGAGATTGTTAACAGAGCAAAAAGGTTCGTAGATATGAAAAAGGCTCAATCGAGCGTCCACTATGACTTAAATGTCCAAGTAGGTGGGGCTCACAGACCGTTCCAACGTTGCTGCTTGTCCTCCAGTTCTATAATACATGCGTTGCCATGATTTTTTCTCGCACGATATTGGCGCCTCGCTGATGCGTCGAAACGTACCTTGGCTTTCTGAATATAATGTCAGGTTCTTGTTCACGCATGCCTTATCATCTGTTATTACTGACGAGCTCCTTGTATCGAAACTGTTCTATTCCTTGCTTACTTGTTTCCTATGAAGTAGGTGCTTCATACCTGTTAGTAATCTTTACTGCCGCCTTGGGACACATTCCTTCTCATCAACGACGTCATTTATCAACTGAACAGAATTTTCCTCACGTTGGCCCGTTTATTGTACTATTGTTTAGTTTTGTGGCTGCGAATGTTTATGTTGGCAATTGCTTTCTTTTCTTCAATTGACGTATATGAAAGCGTCAGACACAATGTCCAAAGCGTATCGTTGAGTGAAATCATCGTTACAAAGCAACATACGTTGTGAGAAAACACTGGGAGGTGCAGTAGGACGCACTGCCTGGCTTCATGATATGTTCTCCATGCCAGGTACGAGCAGTACATATGAGCAGCTGAGTCAGGCTGTGAGCGGGGGCGCCTGTCCCCCTGGGGGATGTCGGCTGGTGCACGAAGAGCTCGTCCTCCAGTGGGTTTTTGCTGGGCCTACCACCAGGGACCTCGCACTCACGAATGCCTGGTAAGTTGTTTGTCAATGGACAACTTTAGATTAGAATTATGTACAATAATGTTCTGTAAGTGTGTGTGGTCTTATTTGGATGCTCTGACATAGCTTGGAATCTGTGTTTGTTCGAATGTCTCATCACAAATTAGCAAATCAGACGAGAGGCTTGAAGCCTTCTGAAGCTAGCCATTGAACATCATTACTCTTCATTCAATATACTCATCACTACTGTGCAGGTTTCTATTCGAGCTGATGATCAAATCGATGTGCGAACACCTGGCGCGGTCGAGCGTAGCCCCTGCCACCCCGCGCCGCCACCGCTTTACCCAGCAGTTTTGTGCCGACCTCACCAAGCTTGTCACGTCTGTCACAAACGACATCATTGCGGCCGTGAGCCGCGACGCCACTTCCAACATAGCCTTCGCCAGTAAGGTGAACAGTAGCCTTGCTTTCTTCCTGAGCGATCTCTTCTCCGTCATGGACAGAGGCCTCGTGCTGCGCCTGGTTAGGGGTTACATGCGTGAAATGACGTCTCGTATTGCCACCACCCCTGATCCAGCTCATCTTCTCAACATCAAGCTCGATTTCCTACGTATTTTGTGTTCTCACGAACACTACGTAGCTCTTAACCTGCCCTTCTGCACGCCACTGTCAGCACCATCTGCGCCGTCTTCGCCTTGTCCATCGGTTGGTTTCCAAATTAGTAGTCAATATGATTTTTCTTTCATTGTTTTTTTTTATTACACTTGAATAGTCTAAAAAAATTTGTCATTGTTAATTTTTTCTTCCCTTTAGTCCGCCTGTTTTTGGCCGTCTTCATGTTGACTTTTGACATGATTTGCGTTTGGCAATGTCATTCTCTGATTGGATCTTGTTCTTTACGTTTCATGGTTCCAGTGAAAGTTTATTTTGACCGACAAGAATTCCAAGCATAGGGCAGTTTACGAGTAACAATGGATGGAGTATTTATATTGTGTTGTTTGTTTGGGTTTCGAAATAAAGCAAGGGTTTTTTCATGTTCTTCATTTAGACTTGGCAAACTAGATTTTCATTTTCTTCTCTTTTGTTGTTGTTTTTAGGTGTTGTTTTAGTGTAGGAGCCACCCTCATCGTGCCTCAAATAAAATGGATGAGATACGTGAACATGCATTTATTATATTAAAGGAAACTGCTGCATGCGTGTGCAAAGTATTCATGGACCAATTTTGTTTATCAAATTTAGTGTGTCAGCGAAGCCCGTTCTGCTACTTGAAAAGCTTTAGCTTAATGCTTGTTAAAAGAATGCGGGTATGGCCGTAATAAAAATCGAAATTTGCTCATTTTTTGTAATTTTGTCTCATGAAATGCGACCTGATAACGTTTAATATTTGTGAATAGCTTCAATAAGTTTCACCAGATTTATGCGTTGGTTCTCTGCTGTTGTAAAAGTTCTCTAACGTTTACATACATATAGTGCGCAGAAAAAATTCTTTAAACTTTGAATATAAGTACGAAGTTCTTCATGCCACCGTATTTTATTATATTTGTTTTGAAACCTTTGTTTACATCTCTTTCAGACCTTGCCGGAAAAATTACCTGAAATCTTGAGTTTGAAAATAATTTTGTTACATTTATCGATTAAACATGCTTTTATACATGACGAACGAACAAATATGGAAAGACTTCATGGATGTGGTATCTATCTAGTATCTAATTGTTTCTGAATGTATAAAAACGTGAAATATTGATCCATTAAAATCATGTTATTTGTACGTATATATATGCAGAAGTTGACAAAGCAGAGTAAATTTCTAATGCCTGGTGCTTGGGCTTGTGAACGAAGGTGAGCTCGGGCAGCAGTCAGTGCTCGCTGGCGTCCACAGTCGCGTGTACGGGAGGAGGTGCCATGTCTGACTACACGTCCCTCACCCTCACCTACCGAAGACACCACTTCTTGTCTGGTCTTCTACTGCACCACTTGCACCACGCTCTCTCCATCAGGTCAGGCTTTTAAGCAATTTGTCTCTTTTTCGGTGAATCTTGCGCTCCTCGATCTTTTCGTCATTTACCAATTTACTTTGGGTTCTTTGGAGTCTAAAGGAGAGGATTTATAACCTTACCGTAAAATTAATATCTGGTGTTGCACCTTTACGACGCTTTATCAATTTAATTGTCTGGCAGAAATTCAATTAGCATTTATGAACGAAACGAAACAGCATTTAATTTTCAGTGTGAGTTGCTTTAATCTTAGTATTATTTCAAGTATGAGAAATTCCCCAATGCTAACAAGTTTATCATTATTTGTAAGTCTATGACATCAATTCATTTGCTGTCCATTTCCGTCCTCAAAATTGTACTGTTGCTTCGCATCACTCATCATAGTGCTATTAGCACTATGAGCTCAACTGATTTTGTGGGATGCGGCACAAGCAAATCTACCACCATGCCACGAAGGCTCATCACTGCTGAGCTGGCTTTGTCCTGTGTTGCAGCTCTCCGTCAGTGCAGGGTCGTGCTATCAACGCACTACGCAACGTGCTCACCTGCCACGACACAGACGACCGTTATGCTCGCCACGCCCCCTTGCGGGCCCGCGTGGCCTCGCTCTACCTGCCCCTGCTGGATATCATGGTCGACGCTCTGCCCCAGCTGTACTCTTTTGCTAGCACTGCTGGTAAAGCCTTTATCTGCTTGAATACAGAAGCATCAGGATTAAGATTGGTAGATGTTTGCGTATTATTTGCTCAAAGCGACTATCACATAAAATAATCGACCTTGTTTTCCGGGTGACTGTTTTGAAGATGAGCTACCTGCTCAAACAAAACGAACTTTTATTTCTGATACAGTATATGTATTGTCACCTGGTTTTGACTTCTTAATTTTAACATCTCGAGACGAGTGATGATGCTCCCAGCGACTGCTCCCGTCCATCTGCACTACGACTTTGAGTTGTAGGCTCGTAAGGATGCTAGATGAGTTTTGTGATGAAGATTTAGATTTCCTAGTCTCTTGCGGCACGAGCAGAAGAAATTCGAGTGCTGTGAGGAGTTTTGAACGAGATGCTTGAACATTATAAGCACATGCTGCACACCACTCGACCACTATAGCAGCAACTTTGTATCACTCACAATTACCGTTGGTCAAGTTCTCATTTTTTTAACAAATATCCTTGACTCCCAGGTTGCGGTCTTTTTTCAAATTTCCATTCGTTTTAGCTGATCAATAGCGTATATTGAATGGCCGTCGAAATGATCAACAATTGTAGATGAAAGTACATCGTGAAGTTATTTTCTTCCGTTAATTACCGAATAAAGGATGTTGTATTAATGAGCCATGTCCGGCCAGGGGGAGTGCCGTGGAGCAACAGCAGCAGCGACGAGGAAAGCAGCAACGCAGGCCTGCAGTCCACGGTGGCCCGAGCCATCGCTGGCCCTTCCGTGTGCAGGGAGCCTGAAGCCGAGCCTTCGCACCAGGTCTTGCGAACGCATCGTCTCATGCTATTGGGCTGTTGGCAGATTTGAATACTGATGTTTCTCTTATGGTCTTTTCCACGCGATATTTAGACCGCTCTTTGTAGTGTTCATGAAAAGTGTATACATTAATCGGTACTAGTCTTGAATTATTCATTTCATTTAGAATATTGATAACAAGGCCTTGTATTCCCCGAGCTATCTGCTGCAGATTCAGAAGAGAACTTTTTAGTTTTAGCGTACACACCAGCTTTCTTTTTTCCTGAGGTCGTTGTCGTATAGGCGGTCAGTAGATCATTTTGTTGATTTCCTGCTTCCATGCATTATATTCTGTCATCATTTTTCCTCTTGTTTTGCGATGACCAGTACCTCATACTTTACACGTTCGCAGCCAATAATTCCTCTCCTTACCAACGGTGTTATATCGTTTTCCACTAATTGGAAAGATGAAATACTATGCTACTAAAATTGTTCCTAAAGCCAAATATTATCAATTTGTAATCAATAAAAGGGGGATTGCCAACAATTAAACAAATTACGAGTGAATAAAGAGGAGAATGGGTTAACTAACAGTCAAATCATAAGTCATTGCCACTGTTTTTTTGTAGAAACTGATTTAGGAAAAAATTGCTGCTCATATTTCTCATAAATGGAATCCTTGTTTCTTAACTTGCATCGTAAGTATACCTTGCTATTATCTTTCATCCTCTTATATTTTAGCGGTGTTTTCAATTCACGTGCATACTACCTTCTCATGTCTATGGGAATTAAATAAAAGTGAATTATTTTCTTTCCTGATGTCACCTATTTTACTCAGAAAACAAACGAAATTATGTATTTTTTTCTTCATACTTGATGATGTAACTTCCAGTCTTTGTACGTTTCATTTCAAATGATTAATATTAGTTATTCAATCATATTTTTTGCAGACTTGTTACCTACGGTGCTATTTACTCATTTTATTGTGCTACAGCAGCACCAGCGATGTCCTCTAAGCAGCCACAGCACCCGACACCTGCTTGTGTCGCTGCTGTGGCTGCTGCATAACGTGGATGCAGCTACACTACGCCTGGTGCTGTCTGAGCTACCTTATCGTCGCCTCCACGGCCTGCTGCACCTCCTTTACATATCCTTGTCATGCTTCCAGTACCAGGTGCGTCTGGCTTGCTGTCCGTGGCTCTCATTGTTCGTTATTTTCACCTCCTCTACATCTCTTTGTTCTCACTGTGTGTCACTGCATTAAAACTCTTATTGTTGTACTTTCTTATTTTTAGTTTTTTGTGTCCAACCTCCAAAAAGTAATTTTTATAGTACCTTGATAAAAATATAGGTTGTGTCTAGCTTTCTAACTTATAGATGTTAGTAAGGAAAATGCGTACTTTTTGTAGTTTGGAAAATAAGTGTTGACTTTTGAAGTGAAAGTTATCATTTGGGGAGATTTTTTTTAATACAGGGTGGCCCGTAAGTTTCTAAAGCTTTTAAAAGCGCGGTAACTATAAAACTAGGAATGGTAGAGAGATAAGGTTACTTCTATATTGAAGAGGGGGTTTTGAATTTTTTTAGTGTATCCATACCACCAACAGTTAACACTTATCCTTGTTAACTAGTTTTATAGTTGTAGCGTTTTTAAAGGGGTCAGTAACTTATGGGCTACCTTGTACTTATTTTATGGTACTTGAATATTGCGAGAAAGTTTTTAAAATTTTATATCCGTATGCTATACTTTATCATACATTTACTTTTGATTAATTTGAAACCATGCTTCCTGTGTGTTTACAACCAAGTATGTGTACAGGGGGGCAGGGGCGGCGGCTATGGTGCAGGAGGTGAGCGCAACAAAGCAGACATGCGCTCCCGTCTCGAGGAGGCCATCATGGGACAGAACTCGGCCCGCACTGAGATGATGAGGAGGCGAGGTAAGCTTCATGCCCTGGTATCCCATACATTATATCTCATGGTTGCGATTTTATTCAGTAATGGTTTAATTTCAAAACCCAGCTTCGAGGCATGGAAATATTGAATATCGAAGCTTCACCTGATTGGTTATGCTTGAGTTATTTGAAAGGCTGTTAATGTCCCTGAAGCTAAGAAGGCCAGCACTATTTCAGAGAATTGGCGACAACTACCTCAATTAAAGAGTTTTTGCCTTTGTGAAACATTTTAATAACTGAATGACTTAGTAAAACTTGTTGATGCCTAAATCCATGTCAAGTTTTGATTAACATTGTCTCTCTAACAAATATTGTAGCTCACTGTCCTACCCTTCTCTTTATTTTGTCATTGCCATCGTTGTGTGCTTGTACCCCTCCTCTCCCAGTTCTCCTCACCTCGTTCCTCCGTGCACCCACAGAAACGTGTCTCGTGGTGGGAATGTCTCAGTTCTACGTCGTTGGGGAAGGTCGGTCGCGGTCTCTTGTTCATTTGCCACAAAGGCTCTCAAGTCGTCTTGCTTTGTGTAATTTATATAATGTTACGCGACTGCATCTGTATGGGGAATAGCCGAAGACAAGTCATGTCTGTCATTCACAAGCTAGAGCAATTACTCCTCGTTATATAGAATTTTTTTTTAGATCAAACCCTTCTTTTCTGAAAGCAGGTGTCGTGATTGTCGCTAGCATACCCACGGCTTGTTTCCTTTGCTTTATTTTGACCCCACTAGGAGTGCCGTACGATTTATCTCCGTAGTTCGCAAAATTTGAACCCGGTTTAAAATACCGCAGATTTTGCCTCCTATGGTGTCTAGTTCATCCTAATGGATTAAATTAAAGTTTAAAATATTTTGAATTAAATATTTTTTTTCGAAGTTCGCATGGAGGAGATATCAATCTGAGAGAGTTCGTGTGTATCAGTCGAGAGCATACCTGCAGGATAACAGCTATTATTTTCTGAACCCTCATATAAACTTTTAATCTTTAAATACTTAAAAAAATGAGTTCAATCCCACTGCTACGTATGTGTTTTTCATGCATCACCTAGAATCGTCCCATTCGCGGCTCGTGCTAGGCGTATTACCCGTATGGCAACATATAATTGACTGCAGAAATATTCCTTTTACTTTGTAATATATGTAGTCGGAAACAGATGCTTTTCTGCAGTAATAATTTGTTCGTTCTAAATTTCGTGCATCTTTCAGTGCAGTATAAAGTGCCATTGAAGTCTTAGAAACATTTTGGTAGCATTCGTGGTTCATTTGATTTCTTTTTCATTTCCTTTAATGCCTGCTGCCTACATCTATCACCCTTTTCTGTAAGGACCATTAAATCTCTTTCAATCCAGTCTTAGTCTCATTTCTTTGGATTAAAAGCTATTCAACATGAATTTTTCAATGACAAATGTTACAGTATTATCTTTTCTATGATGCATCCACCTCAACTCATGAGTTGACTTCACGTAAAGATGATTTTAACTCTGATGTGAACATTGCAACTTTTTTATTTCATAAATTTAAGACGACTTGAGATGCCGTGCAACAGAGCCTTTGTATATACGCGGCTTGCGTAGGATTTTAGTCAGCTCCGTTGTGTGTTGAAATGACCACTAAACAGTTCTACAGGACTTTTCTTTCTCGTAACCAACCTACTGTATTCTCTGCCAAGTGGGACCTCTAGACATGAGGGCATATTTGCTGCGCATATATTATTTTCTTGTTCAACTAGGTACGCTTAATTTGATCTGTTTAAATATCATCAAGAATATGGTCCGATGAACTTTGTTTAATATTTCAATTGGTGGTTGCTAACTTTTCCTTATACTTATAGCGCGTATTGCTTAAGTCGATTACGTGCTTCGAACATTAAACAGCTGTCAAAGGTTCAAGTATTACTTCACTTAAGAACTCGTTAATTTCTTTATTGAATAAAATGATTAGCCGTACAGCACTTTCCCTATTATGTTTGAGGATGACCTACATCGCAAAATGAGCATTGCTACCTTGTTCCCGGTACTGCACCGTATATACTGGCACTGATCCTTGAATGATTCCTGAAGTTCGCAATCTTAGCTAAGAAAGGCGTCTTCAGCAGCTTAGACTCATCTCCCAAGAAAAAAGAAGACTGCGAGGACAACTCATTGACACTTAGGATTATCTCAACGGCCTTGACGATGTAACCCTGGAAGGGCTTTTCGATAGAGACGATAACATGCGAACCAAGAAAAACCGCCGGAAACTAATAATAAGAAACTTCTACATTCCAAGCTCTAAACTTCATTTCAGTTAAAACTGAAAACTAAAACTTAGAACCAGCTACCTGGAAACATCGTTTCTACTGGCACTGTGAACACGTTCAAAAATCGTCTCGACAAATATTGGATAAGGAAGCCAACAGTATTGCAACGTACTGATCCTATACTCGTATCCCTAACTCCTGGAGCCTCTATATGATTGCGGTACACAATAGCTTGCGTGATTGAGGTGTATGTGCGTGATTAATGCCTTTACTTTCGACGGCATGGGACTTGGGTAGTAACCCAAGAATGAACCAAACGGCTTGTTCCTATTGCCTTATTCTATTCTAAACTTGTTGAAAACTAAATAACGTGGTATTGTATTACAATTTTTATAGTGGAGAATGAAATTCTTGGATCTCCGAAATTTTTGGTTAACACACTATGTAGTTGCAAATTTACTTGAAAACTGACATCAATTTGCTGTATGTTTACAATGTACATAATGTATAACCCATCAATTCATTTAACCTTTTTAATTTTTTGTTCCTACTAATTTTTTTTAGAGACGTTCATTGTGTAGCGCATTGCGTCTGTCCCTCATCAGTTAATGTGGATGCTTCAAACGTCGCTGGTGTGCCATCTTTATTGTGCCGATCAATTTTTATTAATCCGTACAGTTGTTTGGGATCCAAATGAATCGCCTTACTTATGGGTTGCGTGTGGAAAGTTTTCGGTTACTTGGTTGGATTTTGCTGGATCATTAGCCCATATTTCACGCATCCAGTACATAATTTTTCACATTTTGTGTTTTTGATGTACCGTGCGTATTTTAATGCTTCAAACAAGGAAAAAATTGTGGGTTTGGTTTCATTGCACGTAAACATGAGCGTTCATCTTGAGTTGTAAATGCTTTTTTGACTGTTCAGTTTAATTTTGTGGATATATGTCTCGTCTGAATTATCTTTCTAATATCTTATTTGATAACTTTTGTGCTTTCTAATCGCTGTGAAATAGTTAAATAACTGCGCTTGCAATTGTTCCCATATATTACGAGTATGTGTAAATTTATTTTGATTGATGAATATTTATAAGCTGCGAAAGAAATGTTTCAGATTCAGAAGCATCTTATGCTGTTTGCTACTTTTTAATTAGTTCTGTGTATTTTCTCATTGTCTAGTTGCTAGAAAGACGTTTAGAAGCTTACGGTTCGTAGAAAAATTTATGTTAAAGATAGTTGCATTGCTGTCTCTTGAAACTCTGTAGCTATTTTGTCGATACGTGGCATATACAGCGAGGTGAAACAAGGAGTTGGGCAGTTTAAATCTTTTATTATTTTTCGAAGGGATATAACTGTGAAACTTAAACAACATGCAATATTAACAATAACAAATATTACTAAATAAAATCAGTAACAAATCGGTAGGAAAAAAGTTTTTGGAAATTTGAAAAAAGATTTGTTTCTTGTTTTAGTTAATCCCCTTTTATCTGTTATTACTGCTTTTGAACGGTTTTTATAGGTTTATAACACATCTTGGCAAAAGTGGAGCGGAATCTTTGCCCATTCTTTTATGGTGACAGTCTTCAATTCCTTAACGCTGGACACTCGTCTTGCACGGATTTGAATTTTAAATTGTCTTCATTAATTTTCTATCAGATTCTAATCTGGTGATTGCCTAGGATATGTTAATACACTGATAATCTCATTCGAACCATTCAAGAGGTTGCCTGCGCGATATATTTAGGATCATTAGGCTGTTGGAACCATTATTCATTCTCGGGATACAGTTTTTTATTGATTTCTCTGAATGATCTAATATGTTTCGATCATTGACACTATTCATCGTTCCTTTGATTATTTCCCATGTTCTAGTGCCACTGAATACGAAGTAACCCCATATCATGATGCTTCCACCACTGTGCTTCACAGTAAGGAGGAGGTTTTTCTGGCTATAAAGAGTTCTGTTTTGTATCCAAACATGCGTTGCATCGTCGTGGCCATAAAGCTCGATCTTCCATTCATTTGACCATAAAATTGGGTTTGAAAAGTTATCACTCTTTAAATAGTGTTTTAGTAAACTGCAATCTTGATTTTAAGTATTTATTTAAAATCAATAATATAAAATAATATTTATTGTTAATACGGTATATTCTATGAGTTTCATGGTTACGACTTTACAGAAAAACAATATAAATGTTTAGAACTGTCCAAATGCTCGTTTCAACTCAGTGAATGAGCGTATGAAAAGGAAGTTTCCTGAGTAAAACTGTTTTGGTGGATAGAATTGTCTTAAATGTCACGTCTATTCGGTGAATAACGCTTTTTTATATACAGGTCTTCCATTTTGATATATTTCACAGTAAAATCATTTCCAGCTACTGCATTTCGTTTGAAGTGTAAAGCTAAAAAAAATTTTGCTACTCTGATATTTTCTATTGGAGCTGTCTAATCGATCATTGTCCCTGGGACGTAATTTTTAATACGTGTCTAGATGTAAGAAGTAACACGTAAAGTTGTCAGCACAAGAAGTAGGTTCCCTTAATGTGAGTTCAGTTAGCGAAGAAGTCCCATCGTTACGACCTGCTATGAAGTAGTGTCAAACCAACCAGATTTACGAGGTAGCCTGCTGATGATCTTTAACAATTTCTCACCGACATGTGATTTGGGCTTATTTCAATAAAGACTACAGTATAGTCATTACTCTATATATCTTCCCATAGAAGCGGTTTCGTTTTGTAGTAAAAGAAGACCGTTCTTTGGAGTGAAATTGTGACCTGTTCACCAGCACTTGGATTGGTTGTGAAAAACTATACTCACTCTACGCGCTGTACTATACTCTTCCTACTCAGTGAAATCTCGGGAATACGACAGTGATCACGAGGCAGCTTTAGAAACTTTATTAACGCAATATTTGGTGTGTTCGACTCCTGAACTTCTTTATTAGAAAGTTTCTTCTCCGTAACTGTGTACTGAACTGCTATTATAATGAATTTATGTGCCAGACCGGCAACCCTCATCAGCAGCGGGGGCGGGGCACGGCACAGACTCTTCCCACTCAGGACAAGAAAAGCTGCGCTGGCGGAAAGAGACTTTCTCCTGGCGCCATAACACCAGCACTGGTGGTGCTCATGCTCACCACCACCATTCCCTCCACCACCACCACCATTCCCACGCGAGTGCTGCAGGGGGTGCAAGTGGCACGACTGGATTAGGGGGCGGTTCTATTTCTGCATGCAGCGACGGCTCTTCCGCAGTAGTCGGTAGCTCAGCACCCAGCACTCCAGTGCCTCTGCACCACCAGCACTCGCTAGTGGGAGGTGACGGCGGTGGCGGAGGAAGTGGAGGTGGCAGTGGGGGCACCGGCAGCATTGGTGGCGGTCAGGACTACTTGTTTGCGTCCAACGGACTGGAACAGCACCTTGCTGCCGAGGCCACACTAATTGTTCTTGACACACTCGAGCACATCGTTCAGGTGCGTGCTGCCGTTACTGGTACTGATAGCTGGTCTAAGTGGAGGCACTGCAGAGCTCCCTAATTTGCTGATCGCGGATGTGTTCATTTAGTATGCATTTTCTCCAGCGTTCGAATTACCCACGAAAAAGTTTCCAATTGCAATGTAATTTTACAACCAGAATAGGTTGTTTAGAGGATCGTCTTACTTTATTTTGAACCTTTTAAATGAAGCAATTAATACTAGTAATACTGTATTACAATTTTGTAGCCATGATATGTTTTTCGTATTGTGTGTTTAAAATAAAACTATCTGCGAATTTCAATGATCAAGACAGTTTCACTTTAAAATTGCAGAAAGAATTTTCATAAAAACTATGGCATCAAAAATTCCGTTTCTATCTTTCATAAGTGAAGCCTAAAGTCATGGGTTGGCAAAACTACATTTATGTGACTGCTAGTATGACATGTTCTGCTTACGCAGCATGTATCCAGATGAAAGTTTGTTAACTTGTTTTTTTCGTTCGAAAACTAGTTCAAATGTGTAATATCGGTTTCACTTAGATGAGCTTCTACGTGATTGCTAAGATGTTTTCTGTGCAAGTGAAATGAGAAAAATACTCAATCAAATTTTATTTTCAATAAACTGTAAGCAGCACTGTGCCGACTCAACTATTCTGTTCTATGTTGGGTCTTTGTCGGGCTGTCAGCACCCGTGTGAATGAGGTTGATGAAAAAATTATCAGTGTCTTCCGTTCTCATTTCTTCACGTATTCATATGACTACATATCACTACGTACACAGCATCGTAGAAACAAAACTATTCTTACGACCATTGCTTGTGGTGCTCAGGTGGTGAGCAGCAGTGACTCGCTGCACGGCCTACTGGGGGTGGTGCTCAAGGTGCTGCTGCACTCGCTTTCTCTGCCACAGTGCACCCACGCCCTCACCAACATCTTCAACTCGCAGAGAGCTCTTGTCGCTAAGGTCAGTTTACGTTCAGGCTCTTGGCAATTGTCTTAGAGTTCATCCATTGATGCCGATGTGATGGAGCCGTGTTATCAGAGTTGTCAAATGAATTCATATGAAGGGGAAATAGAAATAGATTTTTCTTTTTAATTCTACAAGAAATTACTCTTACACAATTTGTATTCTCTCTTGCGAACTAATTTTTTTATGCAAGCCACAATGCATCTCAGAAGGATAGGTTATGATTTGTCTACTGTTATGATTTATCCACCGTACATTCAGAATTTGTCATTCCTGCTGGGTTGCCTGAACTAATTATCTTTTCATGAAAGGTGGTGTCCTTCGGTGGTACTTTTTGCTAATTGTTGCTGTATTTGTTGTGTTCCTAGAGACTCGTGGGTCTATATTGGAATAGGGAAAATTTGCGTACCTATCATTCACTTGCATCTTTTTTTTTTAATAGCGTGTACTTTTCGTCTTCTAAATTTCATTTTTCCTTAGGTCATTCTTAATTTTTGTCTCGTTAAGAAGAGATGTTACCAATGTTAGTAATATTTTATGAAGCTTCATGCGTGAACCCTTCACTATTCAAATGTACTTCCGTTTCGTTGCATTTAAAGTCAATATCCATTCACTTACTTCGAATTTTAGCAAACGTGACACATTCAATTTTTTATTTGGGAAACGTAGAACAAACTGTAAATCTATTTTAATCTTATTTTCAGAGAACGAAATAAACGGTGTAAAAATATTAGTTACATCTACATAACAGATCAGACGTATTATCAGATGGTCATAAACGAAGAGATATTGTTTTCTTGAATGAAGTTCATTATATTGGAAGGTACTCTAAGATTTAACGTGATCAAGCGTACACCACATGGTAATTCTGAAAGCACGATGCATTTCTAAAATGGCTAGGTGGAAGTGCAAAACTAGACGAGTTCTACACCAGGCATGGTGGGGCGATAAGAGGAGTGTGGGTTCACTTGGTGTAGTACGCAGCGCGTGGAAAATATTCAGGTTTTAATGGTTACTCAAGAAATATCCTTGTTATATAGTTATTTGGTGACCTCAGGAAATGGTGATTTGCCTCCAATAAAATTATACTATTAATTCATGCTTAGTTCGCACTTCATGATACCTTAAAACTACAAATGTAAATTTTATGCGTCCTTACGACATGAAATGTTCATGTTACAACCTTATGATGAAGCACTTCTTACCACAAGAGCGAAGATGTCACCAGCTAAAAAAGTCCGCTTTCTAAGGTACCGAAATAGCTAAGGTTGATTTCAATAGTGAACCTACAAAATAAGACCAAGAACACATTGTGTGCATAATTATGTTAAGGGAATTTCCATTTTGCAGATTTTGTATGGGGATTATTCAAAATTTATTTTTGTCATCTTCGTCCCTATATCACGCAGCACCTGATATGTACTTATCAACAGAAATTACTCGCCGTAATGCGTTCTGACTGCGATATTGGTGAATATTTGCAATGAAAAGTATCCTAATGATAATAACAGGTTAAAATCTCGATAAACATTCGCAGAAATACGTGAAGTAAATAACTTGAGGTTGCAATGAAAATGAATATTTGTTCATTTGGTACTGTACCTGATTTGTGTTGCAGTTTCCGTCGCTGCTGTTCGATGAAGAGACGGAACAGTGCGCTGACCTGTGCTTGCAGCTGCTACGCCACTGCTCCTCCGGTCTCACACCTGTCCGCGCCCACGCCGCCGCCTCCCTCTACGCTCTCATGCGACACAATTTCATCATTGGAAATGTGAGCTTCCATTTCTTCATTTACTAAACAGAATGAATACGTTTTATTAATTTCATTCAGACTTCTTTTTTGCATCTTATCTAATGATAATATGGCCTAGAAAGTACCCGTTGAAATTCCTTGATTTAAAAGTGATAAAATTCATGATTTATAAATGAAATACATTTTACAGTTTTACCCGTGGTACTATCAGAATCCGAATATTTTTCATGAATGTATACAGAACATCCATTTTCTATTTTATCTACCGATAGCATGGCCGTGTAAGAGAAGAAAGCTAATAACGGAAAACATCAAGTATTTTATAGTGATCCGGTGCCTTTGGTATGCACAATACAATGCTTATAATACAAGCATATCTTTTGATTTCAGTTCAATCATTTTTCTTCAGTAATAGATAAGAAGTAATGGGACGGACGCACACAGATACAGAGAAAGAGATGGAGATACATAGTCCATTATATATGTAGATGTAGATAACTCAGTTCTTTTTTTTCAGAACTTCTCGCGCGTGAAGATGCAGGTGACGATGTCGCTGAGCTCGCTGGTGGGCACGTGGCATAGCTTCAGCGAGGCGTGCCTCAGGGCGTCTCTCAAGACTATCCTCACCTACTCTGAGCAAGACACTCACCTGCCTCACTCCTCCTCCTTCCCGGAGCAGGTGTTAACACTGGCCACACCAACTCTACTGATATATGTGTTATGCGCGTTGTGTCGCAGAAATTTGTGTCCAGGTTACCGGTTACTGTTTTTGCTACTCCTTTCATTTGTGGCATAACGCCAGTATTTTGTTGGAAGTTTTCTGAAGCTTACATTTAAGCTCAAGTAAAAAAGCCTATTAGATTTATTTCTGCGCCTTCTATGCAGGTAGAATGTACCTCTATGCGCGTTGATGGAGTCTGACGAGTTGCACTCCAATAAAAATGAACTTTTGTCGAGCCGTACTCGGTCCTCTGTGCTTCAACACTCCTGTCAAAGCTCTTTAGCTCTTCCACTCCTTCTTTACGACAAAGTGCAGTCTTAAGCATTACAACATCTCATCTTGCTCTATTCATCACCTCTTCATACAATCTTACTCACGTATCTTCAAATTTGCTATTCATGGAATACATTATTTCAGTCTCATTTACAATACCTATATGATTTATCTTTCCATTCATCACACAACTTCACATTTAGTTTGAAATTCTTACATGACTCAGCTGCAAGTGCGTATCTTCACCAGAAAAAACAGATTCAGCCCAGATATATTTCTATTTATTTTGCTGGATACGTGAACTTTTCCCCAGACGTTCATTCTTACCACCTGTATTTTGCATTGGTGTCATAACGATTTCAGATAATCTTTTCATTCAAAAGAAAGGGATCTCGTACCTATTTCTTACACATATATACTTCTGATAGGAAACTAGGCGGTGCATTCAGTATCTTTTTATCCAATGTTTCTTGCATCCCACTAGATGTGACCTCTTGACCTCTAGGCCTCTTGCTACTCTTTTTGAAATTGTTGTTGTTGAAGTTGTCTAAAGCTATGCTTTTCTCTGTGCCTTTATTGTAGTTTTAGACTTAATAAGTTTTTAAGATCTCGATGCTATTAGTAAAATATTTTGCAAATAACGATTGGAACGGGGCGTGAATTATATTTAATATTTATATTGTAATGTGGTTACGTTTCGTTCTATCCCAGTTTGTGGACCATTCTTTCTCATTCAATTTTCATTGTCATTCAATGGCATATTTTCATTTTTTTCATATACGAGTATGTATCCATGTGAATAGTCATATAAAAAGCGGAAGACCGTGGTCAAATGACCAGCCGTTGTTTGTACGACCAGTAAGTAGAAAATACACAAAGGAATGAAAATTTCTCCTCCTAAAAGTTTTGTTTAGTTTAGGTAACGGCTGGATAAACAGATATTGAACAATGAAATGAGTAGTTCATCTCGAATATTGTGGTATGCTCAACTTTCTTTCATAGGAGCAAACGACAAGTAATGCTTGAGGGATGTGCAGGCGTGAGCATTTCACTGAAGGACAATCTGTAGAAGTTGTGTCCTTTTATTACGAATTTATAGAATTTCACAAAAATGTGCGGCTTTCCCGGTATTGGGAATTGTCTAATATTTGAAGTATGACGTTGGAAAAAAAGCAGGTTAGAGTGATCAGTCTGTCAGAGATGGCAAGGCGGTGCTAAAGTGTAAATCTGTTGCAGGTGAAAGAACTGATGTTCAACCTGCACATGATTCTCTCTGACACGGTCAAGATGAAGGAGTACCAGGAGGATCCTGAGATGCTACTTGACCTCATGTACAGAATCGGTAAGCATTGTCTTGTGATCTTCATTTCTTCTTCTGTGTTCTGAGTGATATGCTCTTTTAGCATGTTTAGAGAATTCGGCAGCTTACTATTGTGCTCTAGCTCTACTCCTCTTCCTGTGTTATCTGTGCATATAAAACGGGAGACCTTTGTAGTTGCGATGGCATCTTCAAGGTTAGTTGTTAGTCTTACTAGAGCTGTTTCGATCTCCGAGATTACCCAATTTGCAATAGCTGTCAGCAGTGTGTGTTGTAATTACTCTCTAAAGAATAGTTTTTCTAGAGTGCTTAACTCCGTCTTGTGATGATGAAATTTGTTCAACGCTCAATTTTTATTTCATTTTTGATTCCAAAGTCCCTGAGCAATTGATTAATTTCTAGTGTAATATCGTGTTACTGTAACATCAATAGTTCACGAATAAAATCAACGTTCTGTGCACCGCTTAGGAACCCAAATCCACCCACTGGTAGAGCTGTGTGCATTGAAAAATAATGTTGTAACCGAGCAGCCCGAGGCTACCAGAACTCTCCAGACTTGCGCCTGACCTGGCTAGCGAACATGGCTCAGAAGCACAGCGAGCGCGAGCAGCACGCTGAGGCGGCGATGTGTCTGGTGCACAGCGCGGCGCTGGTGTCCGAGTACCTCTACATGCTGGAGGACAGGCCCCATCTGCCTATTGGGGCCGCTGCCTTCGATGCCCTTTCGCCTAATGTGCTCCAGGAGAGTGCAGGTATATTAGTTTTTTTCTGTAAACAGGAAAATAATTTGGGTGTAAGAAAGCAACACCAACGACGCAGCACCATATCATTTGCACCTTGATCATACTCGAGGATTTTCACCTCATCATTCAAGCCCTTAATTTACGAGGCATAACTGATACTTTCAAATTTACAATTCGTTCTTCACTCGATAATTTTCAAGATAATTTTATTCATATTTTTTGCCCCTCATTTCTGCCAATTGGTCAAGATAGTTTACATGTTATACGCAGTAATAACTTGTTTTCAACTTCTCTTTCATGACTTCTTATTGGAAACCTTTGATAAGGAATTTTTATGTACGATGTGTAGCTTACTGCTTTTTCTGATATATACAAAAACAAATAAGAATTGAAATTATATGTAGTACGCATTAGATTCTGTTTTGACAAATTTGTTGTTCGCAGTGCGAGTTCTGTGAAGTACACTCACTGCTCCGGTTGGAACTGCATTATTTAAGAATCCTCACGAAAAGTACACACAGCACTAATGCACAGTAAACTAAATGGGGAATGATATAACGCAATTTTTGTAATCCGTTACCTCCTCTGTTTCTTTATTTTTAAATAGAAATATCACTGGCGGAATATTGTTGAAAATAGTGTTGTAGACTTCTGCGGTATTTAATCTCAAAAGTAATAAAATATTATAATTCATAAGAAGTCGAAATATCTTTTCAATTGTAGGAATTATGTGTAATGACATAGAATATCTCAAATTATATAAGATGCTTGAATTTTGTCTCTGAGACATTGATTTCTGAAAGACACGATTGTCGTTTACCAACACTGTTTCATTGTCACAGTTCTTTATTGCTTTGCAATTGCTTGGGTTATAGTAGCAAACTCGCGAAGCTCGTCGTATATTCGAATAAAAGACTGCATACACGAGTTGTACAGTACTAGCAGGGTATATCATTGTTGTGTGCAGTGTCTGAAGACGTTGTGAGCCCTGACGAGGAGGGCATCTGCACCGGCAAGTACTTCACAGAGGGTGGTCTGGTGGGGCTCCTAGAACAGGCCAGCTCCTCCTTCTTGCAGGTCCCGTATCAGTTCCTCCAAGTCACGTCTTATGTTATGCTTTATTCATCAGGTATTTTGCTACGAACGTGGAAAATTGTTATTTATGCTTTTTGTTTGCCTCGCTTATATGGTATAACGTTTTGATCATGTTTTCATCTTTACTTTGCTACCTTGCAAGTGGTGAAACATACAGGGTGTCCATAAAGTCTCTTTACTGTTTAAAAAATTTTATTACAAAAACAATTGATAGGATATTTTATTCAGATTTATTTTATTGTATTCAGTGTTTATTAAAGTTTTTAATCCCATTTGTGTGTTTCAGGGATCCTGTTGACTTCATGACAGACTTTATGGACACCCTGTAGTATTGCCGTACGAGTACTAACATTTTTTTGTACCTCTCTGATACAGGGTGATCGCTAGGATTGTTAACTATTAAAGCAGGAAGGTTGGAACTAGTTCCATTACGACGAACAAGATTGCAAATTTTATTTAATTCCCTTACTAACCTTTGATATGATGACTACCTGACTCAATACACTTTATCAGTACTGTTTCCTGCATATCTTATTACAATATATAAAATATTAACATTGATGAATGTAATAACTACACGAACCCCGTTTTACTGTTTAAGGATATTCTATGACACAGCTCGCAATACTTTTTATAAATTCCCAGAGATAGTTGTCCAAGAGTGACAAATCAGGTGACCTAGCTTGCGGAGGAAGATCTGACCTGTGCAATATTAGTCGAGGATCCATTTGGGATAGGAAATTGACTCTAACATGGAACTTTCACATATCTTCCTATGTTCATTATGACCAAATCTTAAACACTAATTGAATGCTTAATTTTCTGTGTAATAAAAACTAATTTCCACCTTTTTGCTTTAATAGGTAACAAATAAAAGCATTATAAAAAAGGGTAATTTTTTTGCAGTTGCATGGTAGAATGGCGTGCTTTTCTCTTCTAGTCTATTTGCGTGTGAGGTGTCTGTGAGGCAGGCTTGTTCCCATGGTTGCTGTGAGGAAGCCTCTGCCTTGAGTATTTTTCCTAATTATGAAACAACAGGTAATGAAAAACACATTATTTCTAGCCAAAGGAAGTTTAGTTATTCCTTTTACAGTCCTGATCAGCGAGGACACATGAACATAAAATCAACCTGTAAGAACTGGTATATACGATTGCATTTCGGCTATTTTTGTCAAATTTTCATCGTTTTCAGGCTGGGATGTACGAGTGCATTAATCTGGTGTACAAGATCCTGACTCCCATTGCCGAAGAGAACCGAGACTGGAAGAAGCTGATAAACATCCACTCAAAGCTGCTGGACGCCTTCACCCGCATGGACCAGCTGGAGGGCAAGAGGATATTTGGAACCTACTTCAGAGTTGGCTTCTATGGGGCGAAGTTTGGAGACCTGGACGGCGAAGAGTTCATCTACAAGGAACCCACGCTCACTAAGCTTGCTGAAATATCCCATCGGCTTGAAGTAATTTATGTTGATACTTCTAACATTTCTTAATGCTTCAATGTCTTGGGTTGATGTCAACATTCTTAAAAGCATCCTAGTCGTGAAACTTATTTATTTACGAACCGTCTCTTAAGTTCCCGAGACTGCCAGTGTACCTGGGATGTGTTGCAGATTAATTTCTCAATTGAAACATCAGGATTTGTCGTTTGTTCTAACGCTCAGTAGCGTCTTTCTTGTAACTGTCGATCGATCCTTGAATCTTTTCACGAATCAGCTGAGGTTAATCCTTGCGTCTAGTAAAATTTCATCTGAAAACGTTAAAAAAAAATATATTTCGCACGACTGACTGCTATAAGCGCCAGTTGGATAAAAATTAAAACTGCGTCATGTTCTCTGGTATTCATCAGTCCTTCTTTTGTTTATATCTGTAAAAAAACGTATCCATCGTTGCTAATTTTTCACTGATGAAAAAATTCATCTTGTAAACTATGTGCTAAATTATTCCTTCAGGCATTTTACTGCGATCGGTTCGGCGAAGAGAACTTCTCGATCATCAAGGACTCGAATAGTGTGGATGTGACGCGACTGGATCCCGATAAGGCATACGTTCAGATCACGTACGTGGAGCCTCACTTCGATGACTACGAGTACAAAAACAGGCGCACGAGTTTCGAGAGGAACTACAACATCAACCGCTTCATCTTCTCAACGCCATTTACGCCTGACGGTCGAGCCCACGGGGACCTCAGAGAACAGCTCAAGCGCAAGACTGTGCTCACCACACAACACATGTTCCCTTACGTTAAAACCAGGGTGAGCCACGTAGTTCTCAGGTATCAGGTGACTCATCGTGTGCAGATATCAAATTGAGGCTGGCAGTACTAAAATTATTTGATAAAAGTTGTTAGAGCAATTTAGTATAGCTGTATTAGTACGTCGCACATGTTCCCTTATATACTGGTCTCGGAGAATTATTGAATATTATTCTTTAAATATTTAGCCGGAGTGAATATCGTTGTCTCTTCAGTTTTTGTATTCACAATATCTGTGAATACAAAAACCGTCACCGTCATTTTCATCATTGGCGGTATATTGTAAACCATATTATTCACCTTGCGCTGTTTTTAATAGCCTTTGCAGTAAATTCTTTAACCAGTGTGATACGCATTGAGTATTTGAGCTCTTCATACGACCGTTGAGGCTTTAAGAAACAGAAAGAGTGTGTTCGTGTACAAAAAAGTTTCTCCCTCGCATGCGGTGTTTTAATCAGGATTGGAATGCAGCAAGAATTGAGGGTGTGTTTGGTTACAGGTGCAAGTGGTAGACCGTGAGTCGTGTGTGGTGACGCCTATTGAAGTCGCCATCGAGGATATTCAGAAGAAAACCCAAGAGCTCGCTGCAGCCATCTACCAGGAGCCTCCTGATCATAAAATACTTCAAATGGTTCTCCAGGTAGAGTTGAGTTTCGTACAAGCAATTGGTGAATGTGTGTGAACTATATGATTGGTTGCTTTCATGGGTTCGATCTAAGAAACAAATTTGGTACTGTATTCTGGTGATAATATTTTCCCTATAACAATTTGCTGCTACACGGGAGTGATGTGCAGCATAATTTTTACTACCTTAAAATAACTCTTAAGTATTAACCTCAATTAAAGAATGCAATTGTTGTAAAAACTTCTTAAGGTTATAAGTTTTTTGCAATAATTGATGTCCAGCGTCTCATATCAGCAAGAACGTCTATCTTAGCCCAAAAAATCTTTCTATTTCCATCACGTTACTTCAATTTGCCATGGTGTAAAACCAATAGTGCTTCATTGGATGCCAGCTTTATGGTGACATAAACCTGAACCAAAACCCAAAGGAAAGTTTTTTTTCCCTACATGATGTTCTATTAGATTGTACTGCACTCACTTCAATATGCTAGAAACTCGCGTTAATGACAGACTTTTTGTTACACGAGGGATGCATCGGCACGACCGTCAACCAGGGGCCCATGGAGGTGGCCCACGTGTTCCTGAGCGACCTTCTCCTCTCGGACGCCACCCCCACCATACACCAGAACAAGCTGAGGCTCTGCTTCAAGGACTTCAGCAAGAAGTGCGTCATTTTTGTTTCATGTCTAGGAAATGTATTCTCCTATCATTGCCGCTACACAACTGGGGAAGGAAATTTTTGCTGTTATCAAAATGGTTTCAACTTGAAAGGCTTGAGAAGCTCATGAGCTTATGGGTACTTGGTGAAGCTTACTCCTGAGCCAACTTATAAAGAAAATCTGGGATTATATTTGCATATTATCAGTTTTAAAAATTTTCAGTAAAATGTTTATCAACATGCTAAAAGTGATCAATGATTAATATGGACAAAGAAGAGCTTCGTTTCTTTGTTTATTCTGAAAGCAATATAAATGAACTATGTGCCCTTACAGTGCGGATTAATCTTTTCAAATATGTCGGAGCACAGATCATTGATGTCTATTATGATAGAGTTCGTCGTTCTTGGATTTCTTTTTGTCTGGTTTGGAATGAGCAATCTGTTGTCTCCAGTCACCTCGTGCACAAATGTCATCGTCTCTAACACCTGTTTCCTTTTCAGTTCATTTTTCGCGTATGAGATAATTCTAGCGGCTCTGACTGAACATCTCTACACGGACAGATCACTGTGCTTTCGTAGAAAAATATTTAGTTGACCAGAAAAGCCGTTCTATTTTCAAGACAAGTTTGCCATCGACAAAACTGAACCGACTGTTTAGCCGAACGAAAACAAGTTTGCTGTGACGTTCGTTCCCTCATTGGGCTACGTGTGTTACTGTTACTCGCTGTCTTTCTCTACGTCTACTTACGTATTAAACTTCCTTTACAGCATGAATTATTCGCATTAATAACAAAAACAACTCTTCTGCAGATGTCACGACGCGCTGCGCCGCAACAAGCTGCTCATCGGCCCCGACATGCGCGAGTATCAGCGTGAACTCGAGCGCAACTACCATTCCTTCACTGAGAAGCTCAGGCCCATGATCACCGTGAACCACCTCCAGCGGACCACGCCGCATGTCAGGTATTGTTATTCATTTCATCATTAATAATGTTTTCGAATGAATGAATGTATAGAGATGGAGAGGCTCCTAGGTTCTCTCATCTCAACGAAATCTTTAATACTTTAGGATCTTGTATCGCTGAGTACCATCTAGGGCATGAAGTTGCACGTAAAGTAAAATCTTGGCGTTGTATTTTGTGAATTTTAAGTAATTCACTCAATTGAGTTTTGATTTGATTTCCGTGCTTCGTAATTACATATATCCTTGACTAAGCTTTGTTCTTGCTGATTTTTATATAACAGCAAACGCGATCGCTCCAGTGAGGTTGCTCAACTATTGTGTGAGAGGAAGTGTGGATAATTTCGTGTTGTGCCGTAGAATGTATGAAAATTTTTCGTGTCACATGATGAGGCCGCCATACAACTATCGGACTCTGTTTCTCGTTATTTTGAATTACATTAGAGTTTGTTATAGCTTGTGGGGTTATTTTTATCTAAAGTAATTATTGTTTGAAATCAATACTCATGCCTGAGCTTGAGTACGAGTATTTTTTTAAATTATATTGAATTCCCCAAAGAATTTGGAGATGTTTTTGATTTTTCACTGTCTATCTTGGTACATTATCCTTACAATATGATCTAAAAAGTGTCAAACAAATTATCGAAAATGAAATACTAACAGAGGAACACTGTACTTCACTTAACACTACAGCTCTGTGTTTAAACTTGGTGTTTGCGAGTGCCGTATCGCATGCTGGGTGTCCTATGTGTTGTACACCTAGAAAAACCCTCCTAGTTTTGATCTACTCTATGGCACACTGAACGGTATAGTTCATCTCAATAACGAAATAGCTGGTAAGTGTGGGAGCGGGCGAGCCTACCGTCTGTACGCTTATTTGCATGTTGATGTGGAACGAATATTTTCAACCGTCTGTGTTGATTTACTGGTGCCGTCGTCGTAAGACGCAAATTCCCGTTTCACTAATTATGCTTATGTTATATTATCAATGTTCACTCGCTTTTACAAGTTTCTTTTTAATATCTTCTAATTCTTCCTTTTCACTAAGCTCTGGCTATTGGAATTCTGTGCCTGAGATCAGAGTCCATCCTTAAGTGTAAGTTGTTCTCTCTTTCGTAGATTTTTACTTGTTCTATGATTTTTACTTTTGCGTAAGCCGTGTGTTCTGCGGTACTTCTATTCTTTCGGTTGTAGGTGTACTGTGTAATTTTTTCTTGTACACTGGTGTGTGTGCGTGTGTGTGTTAAGTTTCCTTTAATTAATGTAATCGCTCGCATTAGATAGAAAAATCTTTCCTTCATTCTATATCGCTGGGCTACTGCGAAGCATCATTGATGAAATTTCCTCTAGGGAAATTCATTGAATTTAGTATAAACATTTCCTGAAAACCTTCACTCGCATTCCGATCTCGGACCATTCTTGATTGATGCTTTGTGCTACTCGTAGTGCTATAGTAGGCTTGCTTGTACCTTGGTTCAGTATTGGCCGAACAAGTTTCCATGTTTTTCTAAACTTCATTTTCACATTTGGGTTATTTAATCTTTCATTAGTCGCAAGGAAGTCGTTCGAGTACAAACAGAGGAATTTAGGTTACCGGAATAATTTGGTTATGAAACTTCGACCAAGTCCGTCGAGTGCAACTGAACAAAGATAGAAAAATGGATTTTTTAAGAAATTTAAATGGCATTCAAAATAATAAACTAATTAATCCACGGAATGAATGTGTGGGTTTTTAGTAAACAGATTCTGAGTTGGTTTATTGTCTGCTGGATTGATGGGAGTTGGGAAGTCAGTGCGTAATATAATGGTTCATGGCTGCACATAGGCCGGGAACTGAATGCGATGTGCTGAGCAATGCACTGACGCTGCTCTCATAAAGCCTTATGCTATCAATGGCCGTCTGTCGTGACAGATTTTGTGCTGGGAGAAAGAAATCGCTTTTAAATCACGCTAAGAGCCGTGCAGATTTCAGGCTATGTTGTTCAGAACTCGAGGTAAAGCTGAAAACCCATTACGGCCCAATTGTATGACTTCGCAATGTTTCACTGGTTAGAGCGTGTGTGCGTTGACTCGTTCTTGTTCATCATTCCCTCCCGGTATTAGGGGGAGTATCAACTTACATTATCTATCTTGTGATTTCCTAGTTATTCTAATGACTTTAGTGGGAAGGAGGTTTCAACGTCTATTCAATCCCTCTCATTCTTCTACACTTCTTTGTAAATGTTAGATCCCTAAATCTACAGAACAGCATTGCCTGCTCATTTTCACTTTCATTTTAAGTGTTTTTTCTCTTTCTTCTGGACTCATTGGTATGCTGTTGTGTAAATTTTTAGTTTGCCTTTACGTTTTCTTCATTTTACTACGACCAGTCCGACACTTGAACGACACTCACCGAGGAGTGGCAGCGTGGCATCGCTAGACACGCTTACCTCGCAGCACTCGTCCAAGAGGTCGTCCACGGCCAGCATTTCCTCTGTCACCAGTTGTCGGAAGTCCTCGAGAGCCTCCACTCTTAGCCTGCCTTTCTTGCAAGACTGATCAGCAGACTGCCAATTAAAGTTATCTTGAAGCTCTTGAATCATGTGGTCTACTCCTGTAGTTCAAAGAAAGAGGCACTTTAATCTGCTGCTATAGTTGTTGCTGTGCAAGCATTGCATTTTACAAGCCGCTGTGGAATACTGTTTTTGTACGATTCGGCAATTAACGCTAATTATTATTTTTGCTTTGCATATCTCGACGAAAAAGTCTAGTTTCACAAACTTCAACGGCCTAGCTATGGAATTAAAGGCATAACTCGCTTTCAAAACGCTTCAAGGCACGTTAGCGTTCACTCTTGAGCTGCATTTCTTGCCTCACAAACGGACTTCAGTAGGTACAGTATGGCACCAAGTGTATCATAAATCTTAGTGATGTTGACTTTCAAATCATTTTTCGAAAACTTGCACTATTAGGCGCATAAATGTTTAGACATTTCTTGTTAATGAAGTAAATAAAAGAGATACCTAAATAAGTAAACGAAAAATGTAATTCTATCAATTTTATTCTACCTTTTCTACTTGTGATTTTTTGACTTAGTTTTCGTGTTCGTTTTCCTGCATTTCGCCTTAATTTTTCTTTTGTATTTTTATGCCTATTCTTGAATATTTTAAATTGTTTGTTTGCTTTTTTGTTTTGTTCATTGCCTTTACGCATGCTCATTTCCCGGCACTTGGTAGTTTTTTCAAGTTTTGAATACTAGATAGAAATTTCATTAATGTGAATTCACTTCTCTGAAAAAATTACATTAATTTCAGGCTCAGAATTAATAGCTGTATTGCTCTATTCATGCCTGCGTACCTCGCTGGTGTGTGACTCGCTGCAGTTGAAATTTGTGGAAACATTTTCACAGCTTTTACCTGCTGTAGGGGCAACTATGAAATAGAATTCGATTCTATTGCGATCTTTGATTTATTTGTATTTTTATCAAGCTTTAACTAAATGATTCTTTTAATTCGTTAGGGATTTTTACTCTCAACACTGGGAATTTAGCTTGTTCGTATCCTAGGACACTAGCATATGCCCATGAACATCAGCGGCTGTAAGTGGTGTTCTAAGTGCTAAAGGAAGAAACGCTTTCTGCATTAGTGTAAGATAGCGAAGTTATTTTTATGAACATAAGCACATGCACTAACCTTGTCTCCATATCTAGGGCTACTTACACCGCTACCTAGTTTTGTTGCGATCCTGAACTCTTACTATTATATCCGCTATTTAGAGGTGAACAATATTAATTATGTTCATGTTAATTTCGTTTTATTCTCACAGCGAGAACCGTCAGTGAAGAGGATGCTGAAACCGTACTGCTGTAACCGCTACTGCTGCTGCTGCAGCCACTGCTACTTCAATCACTTTGCTGCTGTTTCAGCTACTGCTGCCACCGCTCCTGCACTTAAAACACACATCTCAGCTGAACTTACTTCTACTGCCGCTCTTATTTTTATGATAGTCAAGCAGTGATCTCTCGCAAAGTGACAATGTTATACAAAATGAACGTGCAAAGCTGCTATGCAGATTGCACGGGTCTGAGAGATCAGCTAAGACCACGCCAAGTATTGTTGTCTAGCATTTAGTATAACATACAATGTAGTATTCATTCACGGAAAGAATATGCGTTCTCTGCTATTGTAAGAAATGAAGGTAAGTACTAGTGTTCTTTATGAAGTCAAACGTATTTCGACCAAGTATGGTCATTAGCACATTTTTCTTGGAGTGCTTTATGAAAGGCTGATGCTGTAAGTTGTGTTAATACCTATATTTTCTCTGGTCAACTACTTTTAAGCTTGTTTGGTATCCACTGTTAAAAGTAGATGCCGAATGAAAGTTCGGTTTCTTTCATGAGTTCATTGCTTACTAACTTGTTTTCTAGCATTAGCAGCATCTTTTCCAGCTTTATACTCTCGTACGTCATTCTTCTATGCTTTTGCCAGCATTTTCAGTATTCACGTTCTGTGTTTCATTCACTGGTATAGCTTATTAGTATTGCTTCTTGTAATTTTTGTTTCTTCTATACAAGTTCAACCCTGCTAATTTTGACTTCAGCTTCATTATTTTGTAACGTTATTTCGTTAATCATTGCCCCGCACAATATAAGCTACTTGTACAGTTTGTGTCCATCATCGGCCGACATTATTTAGCACTATTTTAGTTAACATCGACTTTAATGTGAATTTAATCAATTTTTTAGCTCGTTCCCTGATGGTAAATTTACATCAACTCTCAAGTACGGCTGAAAAAAATAAAGTTAAGAAAAATTTTGTTCTGAGTCTAGTATTACGCGAATTTTGTAGTCATTTGTGCTCTTCTGGCTTCTCCAGTTTCTGTAGTTTCATTTTTTTTCTATTAGAACTGTTCCAATTAGTTATAAAACCATGTAGCTTCTTATCCGCTGTCATGAAATATTGTTTCGCTTCTGTAACTTGTTAATTGGGTTCTGCATGTACGTTTAATTGAAAATTTGTTTGGTTAATTTTCTTCTTTTTTTCAGGTATCCAAATTCATCTTCAGTTATGCCTGAATTTTTTTTCATGAGATTCGAAATTTGCAGTTCGTGCAAAGAGATTCTTACGTGCAGTTTGCTTAACTGACTGCCGCCATTGGGAATCCAATTAGCTTTGACTAGCGGTTACCTTTTATACTATCCCTGATATTTTAATGTCCCCAGTAAATCGTTTTTAGGAAAAAACACTAGTTTCGAAGTGAAGCCTTCAAATCCTGAAGGCTATTTTGTTTGAGGAAGTACTTATTTACAGTGCTGTTTTATTATAGAATATGGCAATAGAAACGAGCCGAGTAGTCTATTCTTGGGTAGCTACCCATGTCTCATGCCGTCTTAAAACGACTTTGCGTTGAAGGTATATATGGCCGTGCGAAGTCTCTTCGTCTAACTACAACTCGTCTCGGCAAGATACTGTACATGAATCTCTGTTCAATCAGTACTTAAGTTCACTTTTTGGCTTTAGATTAACGTTTGAATGACGGTAATTCGTATGTTTTTTAAATTTTTACCAAAGATTACTTGATTAGTTGTTTCATTTATATTCCTTGTGGAACTGATACATTAAATGAATCGTTTCCTACTCTTCTAATTAACCGAGAAAAAAAAACGAATTAAATATCATAGGCTAATTGTACTTGTAATTTGTATAAGGCTTTTATATTCCGTAGCAAATGTCCTAATCTTAATTTTAGAATAAGGCTTCCATAATCGCAGATTATTTCACGTCCGGTCGGGCATGCTCTATGATGGACACTTTTTAATGTATATTTTTCTTGCTTTCTTTCCCAACGTTTTTTTTCGCTGGCTGTGAAATTTTTGATTGATCGGTGCCAGGATATTTCTATTTTTGGGTATTACCCAACGCAAATAATAATTTTTATTCCGCATTGTTGCAGTTCGACAAAATGTATTCCCTGTAGCTAAACACTGCATTCATGAACAAGGAAATTGTCCATGTGTTTTTCTCTCTATCACATCTCCGTCTGCTGCTGAGTATCACTTCGAAACAAGTCGAACAAAATTGACTGAGAAACACTCAAGAGAAGACAGACGCGCCATGAGGCATGTGCCTCATGACGCTGGCTTAGTTCCGCTAACTGCGCATCCACTGAGACGCTGATATCCTGCTCGAGAACGGTTTCCGGTGTCCCAAGTTCTCAATACCAGAGGTGGAGTTTAGCTTCATTATATTAAATACACACTAGTTCTGTCGAGGTCCTGTTGACAACGTGCTTCTTTCTGTTGTATCCTACGTGTATGAGTGTTAAAATTTCAAGTTTATGACACGAAAGATGAAGTCCAGCTTCATTCTAATTAATATGCACCAGTTCGACGTGGTTAGC
>VCRD01001669.1:18964-40809 GCA_006783055.1 Trinorchestia longiramus | reverse complement strand
TAAGCAGCTCTGATATAGGTTACTGTAAAGAGTTGCCAGCTGTAAGATGGGATATTTTCTTAGCCTCTGACAAACCCTAATGTCGCTCCTTCAGAGATATGCCCTCAAGAGTTGTTTTGTAAAGACCCTTTTGGTCATAGAAAATATTTTTTCCTCTTGGCCTTAAGAAGCTCCAGGCTGCGCCACCCAGGCTGGACCTTTAGTACGGATATAACAACTCGTGCGTGGCACTGGGTCGGGCATGTCTTAGCAACTAACAGTAGACCTTGAAAGTAGTATACAAAAAATAGGAGAGAAAAAATTGTGAAATGAAATGTTGTTTATATTGAAAGATTTATAGAACATGGAATAGCAGAACCCTTGCTATCCTCTGCTAAATATTTGAACTTCTCTCTTTTTGTAGGTTGGAACAAAGGAAACATCGTAAGCAAAAGAAAAAATTAACCTCCCTTCCGTCCTGGGGCTACATGGACTAGTTTTCGAAGCCCCAAATAAATACGACAGAGAAGAAGAACAATAACTACGCGCTCCAACTATACACGTCCCAGCAAGATGTCCGTACGCCTGTACTGGACGATGGGATATGCACAACGAAGAAATAATGACTAACATAATATTTAAATGCACAAGCATGAAGTATTAAACTCATTCTGCCTTTAATTGACTTTTTTCCTTTTGGGTTCCTCGACGGTCAGGCGCTCACTCCGAGTAAGACACAACATAAAGATATTCAATGTCTACTCGGAGATAAGAGATGTCTGAGGGTTGGGACAGCAGAGTGATAATAATGAAATCACTACAAACCCAAAGCTATTATTTTGGGGATAGAAACCGCAGCTCAAACATGGGAAGCGAGATCGCTAGCATTGCGCAAAAGGTCCCTAGCACGAAATTGTGAACTTTTGGGCAATTTTCGCTAACTTTTTATCAATCTGTTGATATTTTTAGTCGAATTTGGAAAAATTATACCTTCTTATCTTATTGTTCATGCAATGCTGGTTTTTAATTTCGATAATACATGGAAGAATGATCTTATGCAATCACCGTTACAAGAATTATTTCTAAAAATATTTTTGTTATTGTTAAGCAATATTGTAATTTCGATATTACATGGAAGAATTATCTTGGATGATTACCATTACACGAATAACATAACTAATTTATGAGGCATTGTAATGAAAAAGTGGGAATCCCAAGCTAGAATTCGAACTCACTGTGGAAGCTGTGGGGTAAAAACTGGTCATGCAAGTCCACCAGGATGTGGAGTTTCCTTGCTTGCGGGTAAAAACGAGTCTTTGGTATACTCTATTGGAAATAAAGTTCTTTTTTAACCCTTTCGGTACCATGATGCAAATATCAAAACCTTTTCAACATATTTAACATCAAATTTAAAAAAAGATGCTTTGTGATGTTTTACGGTCACTGCATTGTCCTGATCAAACTGTAGCTTGCACTGCCCTACCAGCGTTTGCACAGACACACGTGTTGCTCTGCATCTTAATAGGCGAAAAATGACTGCGGCTAACAGAGATGCTGTCAGTACCGAAAGGGTTAAAGTTTGCGTGTCTGATTGCGTAATTGCTGGGCTTTGAAGCTTGCGGTCGTGGGTGTGCATGCAGTGATCCGTTTTCTATATACTCTTTGAAGGGGGAACTGAATCAAATAGACGTGTCAACGCTAGCGTGTGATTGTAGCGTATCATTGAACATATATATTGTAAAACTGAAACGGTAGAATAATAAATGGGTGATCAGGCAAAATTCGAATAGGATTAATTGATCCCAAAAAAATGAAAATGAATGGATATAAAGCAATACAATAATTCAGTAATCCTGAACAGAATAATGGGAAATCGTATTATTTATATTAATTACATGTTTTTTTATTTTCACATGGGAACTTTGCGTTATAATGTGAATAGGATTAAATGATCCCAAAACAAGTAAAAGGAATTGAAGTAAAGCACTGTAATCCCAAACATATGATATTAATGGGAAACGTGATATCTATGTTTATTACATTTTTTATTTATAATCTCATCTGGGAAATTTAGATTATATTGAGAATTGTCCTCCCACACTCTTGTACCTTATTACTTTTGTACATAAACACTATTCAGTCTGTGAATAATGATTAGGCTTTGCTTGTATCATAACCATTATTCAGTCCGATTTCAATCAATCTTTTTTGTAGTTTTTTATCATGATTTACATGATTTTTAGAATTTATGCTTCATTCCACTTTGCAAATTTTCTTAAAATCTGGAGTTTACGTTGGAGCTCGTGAATGAATTTTAATTGTTACGTAACGCCACAAAATTTCATTGGGTTCAAGTCAAAAGACTGGCTTGGCCATTTTAGTAATTTTAGATTGTGATTGACAATCCATTTTTTGGTACACTTCGCCGTGTGCTTAGGGTCGCTTTCCTGTTGTGAACCCATTCATCATGGAGATGAAGCTTTTCTACGGAATCACGTAAATTATTGTTAAGAATATTTTGCTACACCTCTGCATTCATTTAACTATCTATCACATATAAACTACCAGCTCCATTTGCAAAAATACACCCTCAGACCATGATGTTGCAGTCTCCAAACTTTAAAGTAGAGATTGTGTTCTTCGGTGCATAGGCTGTACCATCTCTTCTCCAAACATGGCTACGTGAATTTCCTCCAAACAATTCAATTTTAAACTTATCAGTTCATAGAACATTTTCGCAGAACGTATCAAATTTTTTATATCCAAAAATAAATTTTAAACGGGTATCTCTGTACATTTTAGTCAACAATAGAGTTTTTCTAGGTGAACGTGACTTTAGTTAATCTTTATGAAGCTCATTGATGATAGTTCGTACAGTAACACTCATCCCTGAAACTAATAAATCTTCTTATAACTCAATTCTGGTGATCATTGCATTATTTTCGATTCTTTGTTTTATTTTTCGTAAGAATTTGAGGGAAATCTAGCATGGTGCGCTAGATATTAGTTTGTGTTCAACAGTTCTTGATATTTAATATCTTTGAATAAAAGAAATTCGAAGGTTCTCTGGTATTTTCCTGTAACTTCCGGCTGTTCAATAATAAAAGTTTTCACGAAATTCGTGAGTTCTTCAGCTGTCACCATTTTTACGACAATGCTGTATGATTTCATCGTGTTGAATGAATCAGCTAGTATTTTGGCACCTCAATGTGACTATTGACAACAATTAATGGAAGACACGAGAAGGTCCTAATAATAAAAACATTCGAACAGTATTTTGTGTTATCTGAAATCAGAAATTTGTACTGTACGAATGCTTTCTCCCCCTAAATATTTATGATCGTATATAAATTCATTATTTAGAATACTTTATTCATTTCTTTTGCATATTCTAAATTTATGCATGTATGTGCAAATGTATTATCGGTATATCCCATTTTTGTTCATCATAAATTAAATGAATAAAGAATTCTAACATGTACGAATATTTATTTTCCCTCCCGCACATGTGACGGTAAGACTTACTTGATCTGGTGCTTGTGTCCAGTGTTTCTTGTCTGGTGTTCTATTTAATATAAATGTTGCACACTGTTGACATGATGACTTCACGTAGTTGCCACCTCTACTCACACAACTTTTATTGTGGCTAGAAGAAGGGTGCACATCGGATGTTCTATCAGAGGTCTATAGGTTACAACAGATAACACTCACCATACGATAGTGTCAGCAATAGATGACCGCATTTTTTGCAGCTGCATGAAACGAAAAGTTACCTTTGAATATATGTTATCATGATGCAAACGCATGACTAACTGTGTCAAAGGTTAAAATATATTAAATATATCGTCTGCTAAGTTTTGAATCGAAATCTGACTTTTAATGTGTATGCAAGCGCATATTTTCTTCGAATCATACTTTGAAAAATTCCCCAAAAAATCTGCCTGATTTTCTGAATTTAAACTCTTATCAGCATTCTAGTTATATCATTTTTAGTTTTGTGGCATTAAAATCATTTTCAAAAACAATATCTGATACTTGAATTAATAGTCATTGTTTTCTAATTTCGAAGCCTTGCACGGGTATTCGACACAAACTATTACGTGTTCGGTAGACAAGTTAATTCCCTTTTAATAAATAAAATCTACATTCAATGTATTCATGTAATTTATATAACACTATTAATCAGCTCCCACGTTTATGTAAGTTACCCCAACTTGTTTTCATGCGCTGTTGAAGTTTCTTCTTGCTAACTGGATCTTTAAATTTACTTAATTTAACATAACATGAAACTGAACCATAACTTTAGCCCTACTTTGTATTTCCACTTTACTCAACCTTAATCTTGATCAACTAAATTTTTTCTCGCTTATATTGACTCAAACTGACCTTATATAAGTTACTGTTGTTAAAACTAGTAGTTGCAACTCTACGGTATTTTATAACACGAATTCGCTTATCTCTATTTGGCTTGTTCTTCAGTCAGCGTTGCTTCACGTACCGGATGAATGTCCTCAACCGTGGACGATGCGACATCAACAACCTTCAACCGTGTCACACAACCTCTATTCACGTTACGATTATCCCTATACCAGTGCTAGTAAGTGAATCTACTTAGCCTTACTTTTACACACGAGTGTATTTATCTGGTCAGGCTTGAGTTTAAAAATACAAGGAAAAGTTAACCAACACACAACTGGATAATCTGCAACGCTTATTTTTGAACATAACGCTTCATGGCTACCCTCATAAGCGTATTTGAGCACAAGTCTGAATAGAATTGAATATAGAAACGGAAACGAACCGTTTAGCCCAATTTTGGATTGTTACCCAAGTACCACGCCGTCTGAAGTAAAAGCATCAATCAAACAACATGCACTTCAATCACGCACAGAGATCTCAGTACATACATACATGTACCTAAATCACGTACAGACATCTCTGTTGTTCACACATGTGGCGATACGTCTTAAATGGGTGGTGAATAATAACACATCTAATTTATTTATTAGTGATTGATTAGAATAGAATAGAATGAGACTATAGGAACGAACCTTCTGGCCCATTCTTGGGTCGGATAATTAGTTCGATAATTATTCGGTTGTTTACCCAAGTCCCATGCCGTATTTCTAGCCGCGTCAACCATGTCGGCAGCGGGATTCAAACCCGGGTCTTCCCGCTCGAAAGCAGACTCGCTCACCAGTCGACCAAGCTGGTGATAGCCAGTCGACCAAGCTGGTGATACCAGTCGACCAAGCTGGTGATACCAGTCGACCAAGCTGGTGATTTGATTTGATGTATATAAAAAAGGTAAAAGTTCATCTGCCTACTTTTAATTGCATGATGATTGATTGTTGATGAGTTCTTTTCTCTCTCATAATTTACGTAATCTTGGTTTCAATGCATGGTTTTTCTGCATGCCATCCTTCCGTTATATTTCAATTAATATAGTATGTAATAAATTAATTAATCAAATGCAACAAACATTCATACATAAGGAATGGCACTAGGACTCTAATCCTATGAATACATGACATGGGAAAAGGTGTTCCCAGTACTTTTTTTCAATGGCAAGATGAAGGTAATGATACACACAAAAAGATTTAATATGTGTTATTCTAACTTCACGAGATGGAAAATGTGAGTCATCTACCAAATTTTGGCATATGAACCGCACATGATAACCTATTAAATAGTGCACTATTACAGATCAATCACATGGCGTTCAAATCAAATTAGGAAATTTACCCTGTCGCTAACCTCAATCACGTTGACAATAACAATGTTAAACTTGTCCTTATTCTGGAGATCCGTTGCTGATGATATGCTTCGAGGTTTAACACACAAATTCGACCCAGAAATAGCAATAATCTTTCCCCTTACATTTCTTGCTATTTCACAATTAATTTTTCCCCCATTATATACGGTTAAGTGCTCGTGTAAAATTTGCTGTTATTCGGTGGTATAATGATTAATTTAATTCCCCTTCTTTACATATTCCATTCATATCCGTAAACCTACACCTATGCCCTCGATGTCGCTCCTGCACAACCCTACATCGCTGTCGAGGTCTAGCTCCCCAGTCGTTGCTTCTCTCGCTTCATGGCCGTCTTATACAAGCTCAACTTTTTTCTTTTGTTATTCATTTCTAATTTTTGTTGTAGTCTCTCACGCTCCATAACTTAACGCGCTGTTGTGTTAATGAGTCAAAGGCTTGTGGGGCTCAGCATATTTCTCGGGCTGATGGAGTTAATGGTTTGTTTACGTAGCTGGTCCGACAGCGTTCTGAAGTCCTACACTTCTAACGTAGCTGTCGATACATACACTTTTACGTCGATACATACACTTTACGCATCGCCCTGAAATATGAAAACCTATGCATATATTATAACTCTCACGACATATCCCGTCCGCTGGAGAAAAGAAGTTTGAGCTTGCAAAGTCAAATTTCTTCCGTAATATAGTAGATAACAAAAAAATTCTTTTATTACACTCCTACTTCTTTTAATACTAATTGTTCTTTTCTTATTTACAGTAATGCTAAGTTACACACTTCGTTTATACACCTTACACGTTTTAATCCTTACATTACACGTTGTTCGTTACATAATACACATTCGAATTAACACATTACTATATTAACCTGAAAAAATACATGTATACACATCCTACACACGCTGTAATCATACACACGTCCCAGGAGTTGAGAACGATATTCAGGGTGCGCCAAAAGAAGTATATACTCTTTGAATTGCAGTAACTTATTTTCTGTCCAGCAAAGAAAATAAGTACAACCACCATAGGAAAGCTGAGAAAATCAGAATTTATTTACGTATGCTACAAATTTTTAAACTGAGCTTCTCTGGCTTCAATTCAATGGGATAGCTGATAGTTAAACTCATCGGTTATGTTCCGTAGAGTTTCACTGGGTATAGCTGGACTTCCCCGGCTTTCTCCACGCCAGTGATACTATTTGGATCTACACTAAAAATCTTTTCGTTCACAAAGTCCCATGCATAAGAATCTGTGGGGAGATCTCATTGGCCACAAGACGTCTCTATTCCTTGAAATGACCCACTCAGAAAAATCAATTTTCAACCAGTCCATGGCGTTGTTTGAAGTGAGGGCTGGGGCACAGTACTATTGAAACCAAAGAAGTCCGTCTTCAGGATTTTGAAAAATACTTTCAAGTATGGGTACAACGCCATGAACTGGCTGAAACGTGTGCAGATAGTTTCGCGTTCCATTTGCTTAGACTCAGTCGTTTTTTACAATCAAGATAAAATATTTGGTGTTTTACACATTCAGTGTAGTTCGGCTGTACAGAAATTCTGGACTTCTTGTCTTATGTTCAGTACTTGAAATCCGTACGCCTTGGGTTTTGTTTAGTATCAAAGATCCTTTTGTTTCCAAAATAAATTATTCTCTTGCCTGCACACTGTCATTTTTCTTAGACAGTGTAGGGAGGTATGATTCTAGTAACTGCGTTCAGTCAGTTGCAATGTGTAACTCAATCTCTGAGTAGTTTTCGTGTTCTGTGATCTATGACAGTTTACATAAATTCAGCATCGTTAATCGTTGGCAATTCAATAATTCAATGATAACGTGTCCCAATTAACAATGCTCTTGAAACTCAGTCATATCATTGCCCAGTTTTTATGTCATAAGCTTTTGTAAGTTCAAGCATTTACTTACATGTGGTACACTGAAATAAACATCGCTAGCAAGCAGCTAAATTACGTACTGTCGTTTATTGACTGTCCAAAACTCAAAGTTGGGCTTTGGCACATAAACATGTATTTCATCAGTTTCATTGTTCCTATTATGTTATTTATATTTTGTTTGTTTCAAGTTACTTAAATTGTGTCGTAAATGCAGGTCCCAGGGCACATTCTTGGTCTCTCTGCTTTCCATTCAAGTTCTAGATTCTGTGTCTTTTATACAAGTCTCAAATTAAATTAGTTGGAACAGGCATTTGAAAATTAACTCCACCTACGAAACACAGTTTGTTTCTCATCCTGAAGCATAGTTATACACGAGCAGTAACAAAAAGCTGCCCACAAACTGATGACTCTTATACCTCCTAAGGAGGTGATTCTCAATGAGGTGACATAATCACGTCATTAAAGTGATAACCTTTGGCCATCCCAAATTCGTGACACTTGCAAGGGGTTTCTAAGTTGGTGACATTTACGTGACCCCAAAAGCCCTTGAAAGCGCTCTATATTGATAGCCAAGCAGTGCCTGTTATATTCTACACTGGCTTCTGCTATCTCGTGCACTGGAGCGAGATTAATTGACTAGCATCGGTCGCACGCTTTCACCACTTTTTTCACATCATCCGTTGAGACATTTAGGTCCATTTTCCTGATTAAGTAGATGATTTTATCCACCCCAATATGGTGTTTATTATGTACTTCTACTATGCTTGTGAAGCACTAGAGCACACTAGTTGTGGGATGTCGAAACCTAGCTCTGCCCGAAATAGCCACCCTTTCTTTGCTCGAGGTAGCACGTTCGCTTCTTTCTTTTCGATAGGCGCTATCGACACCTTAATGTTTAGTCGGAATTCAACCATCATTTTGTTTCTTATTCCCTAATTTTCTGGTAAATGATCATTTTCGTGGTCCCTTTCCTGTGGACGCGCTTTTTAGCGGTTATGACAAATTGTAACCATACCACAAAACAAAACAAACAAATAAAACAAAAAAGTATGTTCCCCATAAAAGTGGTACATGAGAAATGTAACTGCATTGGTTTTTAAAGTGCCTCATTATAGAATCCTTAAGTGGAAGGTATTCTATGCATAGTAGATGACATAACAGCGGTATCTACGGGCAGTGTTGGGCAGTAGTCAACTACATTGTATTTATACACAGTTGTGTTTTTAAAAATGCATTTTCATATACATTTAAAACCGTGTATTTAAATACTATATTTTAATACAATATTGTGTATTGTAATACGGTGCATTTAAGTACATTGAAATGATTTTTTAAGTGCGATGCTTCAAACGAGTTTGAACGTCCAAGTATGACACTTGAAGCTCGTATGAACGTCGTTATAACGCAATAGCTATTTGGCCACGCCTGCAGCCGGACAGATAATTGAGGATGAGTTTTTATGAGGGGTGGTTGCAACTGCTTAGATACTTTTTGTTGATCGTCGTACGCTTTAGCTATTATTAACATGACTTCTATGAGTTCTATTACATGTTACTCGCCCTCTTCAAGTACCGAAAATTGAGAGAGGTTGCCAGTGCCCGCTATTTTTGATGAAAAATATTAAAAAAAAACATTCTAGCATTAAACTCAAATGTGAATGCATGTTGTGAGGTCAAACGATATCAGCTGCCATGAACAGTACAACTAATCTTTACACTCATTATGAAGTACGCAAGATCTTTTATTGTACCATTCTAAGTTATATAATTCTTTGGTAAGTTAGCAACTCCGTATTTACACATCTTTTTATTTCATAAAAGTTGATTTTTATTTCTTATTAATGAATGACTGTTTTTTCTAATGGTCACAGGAAGAATTGATGGCGAATATTTTATTGTAAATCCAATGTTCCACACTGCATAGGAAATAATAGCTAATAATTATAGAACTATTTGCTTTCATTTCGTGACTTATGACGTCCCTGTCTCTTGTTAGAAAACGTTTCGTCATAATTAAGTTTCCTGTGTCTTTTTATCTATGTGGCTGACCTATCACTTGCAATCTTTTGTGCGGTAAAAATTTCATCTTCTTTAGCTGAATTCAAAATATATAAGTTCTATAATCAAATAATGTTCGTAATGTACACGTTGAATTACCTAAATCTCAAGCACTATTTTCATCAATATTGACAATGAAAGCGTATTGCAAGGTCAAAAATAGCTCTAATGGATGATTAAACTCCATAAAATTACATTATTATTATTATCATGATGTCGTTGAAGTTCAATGCTCAGTCAGTAACTCAGGGGTAACAAGCTTGCTTTGAAAGCAAACCTTCGTTGTTTGAACTCCTGGCGGCGGCGATGGTTTCTGGATAAATAAATTATGGTACGGCTGTGATGTGAATGATTGGGCAGAGCGTTATAACTGGGATCCATGACCTCTAGTGTCATTTCTGGATATGCACGATGTGCATGACTAATTTCTTTTGATAAAGATATATTTGATCCACGAAGTTTTATAGTTGTGAAAAGAATTATAAATAAATAGTCCATCATAAGGAAATAATTTGTGCATACAAATTTCAACGTTTAGGAAAGACTAGTTTCAAAGAAGATGCAGGCTTATCTAATGAAATACTTCATGAATTACTGGTATACAATAAATTTATACGGTATAAACAATTGAAGAGAATATTGTGATGTATGCGAATAAATGTCAATGAATATTTACTTATTACATACTAATTTTATCTTAAAGTCTGCTGAAAACTTTATTGAGTTTGAGGAATTCCTCTTTTTTAGAGTTGCATATTTGACTAAGGTTAGAACCTGCAATTGTTGCCTTTGGCAGCTAAAATAATCTGTTACATTGACTACAGCAAAGTAAGGAGAATGATGTTAAATTTTGATTACTACAATCCATTTTTCGAGCACCGAGTTTTTCGGCTCGAAACAGCCATATACACCAATTATAGGGCAAACTCTTCAACACTCACAAATTCTACCAGCAGTGTTTGACATAATACCAATTTTGGCTCCAATATATTTAATCGAATTCAGCTTCAGCGTACGAGCTGAGCTCTTTCCAGTAGAGCCTGTATTGCTGATTTTCGTTCAGAATTGGTTAGATCTTTAGTGTGCCGTCTATCCATGCACTTTGAATTGACATCAACGGAATTTTCTTTTATTATTAAATCACTGCTGGTAGTTAAAGGAAATTTTAAGCGTCATCTGGGTAAAAATTAAACATAATTATAAAGACCAAAGAATTTATGTACCTCGAGAATCAAATTATAGTTCATCACATTTCACATAACCGTTTTTTGTACAAAAAATGCAGATTATTGGAAAAGCAATTAAACGTGTACAGTTTTCTGTTTGTGCATCAATTGGTACCGAACGGAGTCAGTAATTAGTTTTTCTGGTTTGTAGATATTTATTTGGATGGTCATTCTATTGTGTTTGAACATGTAACAAATTCTCTGTAATGATAGCTTGAAGCAGTGAAAGTTTCATTGATTCAATTTACGATACAGATAATTATGTATATACAGTAATCCTTCTGAAGTCTAACGGCTCAAAGGCCGAACAAATCGGAAATCGACCGAAAAATTCGAATGATTTTCGCCCCGGAAATCGAACAAGCGTTCTGAAGTTGAACTATGCCGAGTGAAAAGGACACCAAGTCAAGCGTCGACAGTCACTCGCCGTCCGTTGTTCTGGTTACACGTCAACTTACTCAGCGTTATACACTATTTCATTTTCCAGCGTATTTGGTTAATTTGCGTTCCAAACCGCTAAAAATAGGTCCTAAGAAGAACGTTAGTGATAGTGGGCGAGTGAAAAAGAATAATGTTAGAACAACGATCGAACTCAAGAAGGAAATCATTGCAAAATTTGAGGATGGAGTGCGTGTTTCGGATCTTGCTACGCAGTACGGCATGGCTAAGTCAACGACATCAACTTTTTTGAAGAAGAAAGAAGAGCTCAGAGGAGCGAATATTGCAAAAGGGGTGACCTCATTGACGAAGAAAAGGCCTCAGATATTGGAAGAAGTGGAGAAATTATTGTTGATCTTCATAAATGAGAAAAAGTTACACGGTGATAGCATCAGTGAGGCGTTCATCTGTGAAAAGGCACTCCGAATATACGAAGATTTACTGAAGAAAAGCAAATTAACGTAATGAGTTATTGTCTCTGCAACAACTACACATTACCTATATACACTTGTACTGTACCTGTCGAGTGGGGCTTTGAACACATTAACTGCATTTACATTATTTCTTATGGGGGAAATTCGTTCGGAAGTTGACCAGTTCAGAAGTTGACCACTTTTCTGGAACGGATTGTGTTCGACTTCTGAGGTATTATTGTACTCATACTTATATTATTTACTTGGGTAAGTACCAGATTATTCGTTTTGAAATGTATGTAAATTAAAATTATAAAAAGCTTGATTCATTTGCTCTAGAATATAATAATTCAATAATATTTTTGTTAGGAGGTTTTCATACCTGCCCAAATTATAAAAAATACTCTCGTCTTTTTCCATATGCATAAGAGTAGTTCCTTCACAGAATGAGTATGTTTGAGATAGAAAGAGAGCCTTCTTAGTTTTCACGCTTCTGAGGCCGTTGTAACATGCAAAATCATACGGATATATACTATTTTTACAAACCACACGACTCTCGTAGAAAAGCCTTTCAACTGATGAAATTGAATGCTTCACAATGTTATCTGATCACTCAGTCGGCACTTTGGATCTCTTCTTACTTTTGTAACACCATCCAGTGTAAAAATTACTCTATTCAAATCCTAAATTTCCAATTTTAGGGAGTACTGATTATTTGGGAGGAGTAACTCTTTATGCTGAAACGTATTGATAAAGTGACTAACTGCTTACTGGATGGTGGAAGGGGAAGATGGTACAAAATACTTGTGTGTGCTATAACTCGCAATGTGCCCAACCCTCATGCACCGCTGAAGCAGGAGATAGCGACTTGGCTCTGGAAGCTGGGTCCAGATACTCGGCCACATCGTTCAGGAACTGCTGGGTCAGAGCCTCCTGCTTCAGGGCTAACGCCCGTGCAACAAATAAACCAAAACAACAGTATCATGTAATTAATTATCTCATAAACCTGTTAGTACTTTTGTTCATTCATTCTCTGTAATCTGCATGACACTTGCCATTGTGAAAAATAAAATATGACGTCATTCTTGAAAGGTAGGCAATCAGAAAGATGTGTGCAGAGTAGTATAAATGGGAAAAAGAATATGACAAAAATATAATACTCATTAACGTTACATAAGCTGAAGTTTCGAACGCAATTATTTTGCGCTCATTAAAGTTAAAGAAACGCAAGTTAACATGAATTTAAAATAGACTTAATAGGAAAACATAAAAATTTATCAGCCCTTTGGGCACAAAATTTCATTGAAAATAACGCGCAAGCCCAAAAGTTTGTGTAACTTTTGACAATTTCCAACAAAGTGCCTGCAGTGGTGAGGAAATACTATAATCAGTCTATTCATGACATGAGCAGCCAAGAATGTCTCGTGTAAACGCCAAGCTTCAAAGATATATGGCGAAGACAGATGCTACCAGCATAACCCCTATCAGGGAGTGACGCACACAACATGGATGTTTAAAAACACAAGCCTCCAAAGTACGTTGAGAGTCATTCTTTAACAACTCCTAGCTCCCTTTGGGATGGAATTGTCTATGGAATATTTCTTTTACATAACTAGTGATGCTCTTACATATATAAAAGGAAAATAGCCAGGGGTCTCCAAAACACACGGATGACGAGATGCATATACAAATCGGCTACTCCCCTGTAAAATAATCCTCTATAAAATACTGCAGTTGTCGTACCTGCACGTCCGGGCCGCTGAGTTGGGAGGACGCGTGGGGTGCGGCGGCAGCGAGGGCCAGCAGTAGCTCTACGAAGCTCAGTGTTTGTGTGGCGGTCATCTCTCAACGGATGGTGGGGCAGGGCTTCCATATTAAAGATTAATGGAATTACTTTATTTTTATCAGTGATGTTTCTAGTGAAATTGCTGGGTAAGAGTTTTTCAGTTCGACATTTTAATTTCACAAATCTAAATTAATAAAGAAAAAGGATTTTACCCCTAATTGGAGTGCAATATGTATATTCGCTTATGAATTGCCTTCGTTTTTACCAACTTGTTCTGCTGCTGATGGCACTTGTGCAACAGGCGAGTTAATTTCAGACTGATTTATTACTTCAATATACTGCCGTGTTACCGTGTACTCTAAAACAATCTCCAAGTAAAAATTGTGATAGTGAGATAATTGACAACATCGGGGGAAACCAATGGTCCGCTTGTGGACCTCTCCGCATTGGCGGAGCAGCACCACGCCTACCAAAGCCTCGCTGGAGACGCAGGACTCAAACACTGGTACCATAGTACATGGCAACTCGCCATTTTGACTCTACTATGCTTTACTGTACTGTCGTATTACCGTCATCAGGATGCAGCAAACAGTCGTACTGCAGTCAAGAGGCACCGTCGTAGACAGTTGTTTGACTAACTGTATGTCACGAAACTTTCGTTGCCGTGATGCATGTTCATTGAAATATTGTTCCTGCATATGTAAGTTTAGAAAAGTTGCGCATACGAGCTGTACTAATGATACTGAATATTATACTGATTTATTCCGAAGAAAAGTCTCACATTTGTACGTGCCAAACAACACGCATCTCGTCGAACAAAATGCGTACATGAAAGGTGAAAATTGAAGTTTAGGCTCCAATCAAAGCTAAGCACGTTGTAATTAACAAGAAGTTAGGACTTCGTCATTTTTTGTCTGAGGTTTATTTAATCCAGTCAGTAAAAACTAACATCATCAGTGTCATTCCACTGATGTTCAAAAATTCATCAGCTTTTAATATAATAGAAGCAACAGAGTTTCGGTAATTACAGATTAATGTCAAAAAGTGCTCATGGTTTTCACTGAATAAAATTTATGTTAATCCTACGTAAAAATAACTGATGAAAGTCCACTGTTTTAAGAACATACTGATACTTTGCAGAACGATTTTGCAATCATGATTTGAAACAATATGAATTTTGTCTACCAAATTTAATTTATATCAGAAAAAAATGGGCTTAATATTTCCATTCAAATTTAAGAAATGTTATGAGTAATTCAGTTACAAATTAAAACCTTGTTAAGGGCCTTCCTCTGTCTGAAACATTGGCTAATAACTACATTTGAGTGCACAAAAAAAATTACGAGAATACTTTCATATGCCTATTTTTATGTCATAAATTTTTTGAGATAGCGATAGTTACAACAGTTATCATGAAACCTTAACAAGATGTCCGATATAGAAAAACAACCAGACGCTTGCATCACTCACCTGAAGCACTCAGAGGCACGACCGGCTTACAGGATATGCTGCAGTCAAGTGAGTCAGGTCGGTCGGTCGGTCGGTACCAATAGGAAAGATTTGAGAGAGAGTTTGGCACAGAGTGTACCTAACTAAAGGGGTGAAACAGAAAGGGATACTAGGAGGGGAATAGAAATGAGCGCTCAGCGCACATGTATTGAGTGGCGGGGGTCTGTCCCTAGGGTTTGTTCTTGTATTATAGGTGGGTGAGACAGGCTGACCTGCTGCACGCCTTTTATACTTCTGAAGGCTCTGATTTGGGTGTGGGAGTGAGGCTGCTTCGTTTTACTGTGTAGTTAAACATACATATTAGTTGACAGATCATAATTTCAATGCTCTAGTAATTGATCTAGTTTTTCATGGAACAAGAGGCAACCACCTCCCTTCATATAGGGGAAGCTTATCATTGGGCACCTTTATGTACAATTGAATTTTTGTTCGTCCCCAGAAAGACCTAATTCAGCGAAAAGTTCATTTATCTTACAAACGAGTAATTACGGTTCCATACATGTTGACTCAAAATTTTGCATAATTACAGACATCTGCTGCAGTCGGGCAAGGAGCAAACTAAATAGATAAGTACCATTGCCCTTCGTTCGTACCTTCGGTGGAGGCAGTACCAATAAAAAAGACAACTAAGCTTGGTTTATCTTTGCCGTTTTAATATGGTATAGATAGAGACCTAAATCACATATAAAAATATCTGCTGCTGTACCAAACGTTGTTGATATCTTGTATTTGTTTCATGCTTCGCAGGAGGCAAAATTGAAAAATTCAACGAGCTAGCGGCAGAATTGAATGGTGGAAAGCATTAGTAGACTACTCAACATATTTGCCAAAAACAAGGGATCGTCACGCAAGAGTAGAATACTGTCCTCTAGTCTAGTCTTCTCGTATGATCATGTCGCGTTGGCGTCGAGGTGAACTAGACTACTAGTTCACCTCGCTAGTTAGCTGGTGCATTTATCACCAGCTTATTCGACTGGTGAGCGAATCTACTTGCAAGCAGGAAGACCCGGGTTCGAATCCCGCTGCCGCCATGGTTAACGCGGCTAGAAGTACGGCATGGGACTTGGGTGAACAACCGAATAATTATCGAAGTAATTATCCGACCCAAGAATGAGCCAGAAGGTTCGTTCCTACAGCCTCATTCTATTCTATTCTAGTTTGTTACCCACAGTTCCAAGGCCGTAGCGATCTTGCCCAGGTGGAGTGGACTACTTTCAGTTTACGAAGACCGTATATGAGAACTAATGTGATTGGTTAGTGTTTTCGTTGTGACTCCATCTTTGTTTTGATTTTGCCGAAGAAAATTGTGCATCATACTGTTTTTTTGTGGGTAACAAATGTAAATTTCTGACTATTAATATCGAGCTCAAAACATTCAAATTATTTCTTGTTATTGTTTTTTGTTAAATAAAGTCATTGTAAACAATCTCGTAGAACGTGTATCTAACTAATCTTGAGGCTTGAAAATTAACTGAAAATAAAATATATGATTTTAAAACTGATATGAATTGATTTGTTACTGTTGAAATATCATTTACAGTGAATAGACCTGGGTGACGGCTCATAACTGAAAATAATATATAAAAAACTAGCTTTACGGTTTGTAATACATCATTTTAGATTACTATTGGAATTAACGTAAGTTTTATCCGTTTCTTGATTTATAATTTTTTAGTGTACGATTATATTTCATTGCAACCTGATGCTTGGCGTTCAACTCCTGGCACAACATTTTTTTGAGATTCTTTTATCCATTACTTTTATGCGTGTTATTTCTTCCTTTAACATCCACCAGCATGGTCGACTGGTGATTGAACCCGCTTGCGATGCAGGAAGACGAGAGTTCGAGACCCTAGTGCCCTGGTCAGTTTGTACATGACCACTGGCGGATAGAATAATTTTACTGTCAGAAACTTGGGTACAACCTAAGAATAGGTCAAAAGGCTCGTTTCTATCGCTTCATTCTATTACTATTCCTAAATAATCTTGCTAGAAATAAATAAGTTGTATGCACGCTTGGTATACGAATCACAAACGCAATGAAGCATAATTTCTTCTTTAAAATCTAAAATTTACTTGAATTTTCTACGACATTAACCAATGATGCCAAATTTCGTGTATGACTCTAGTATTATCAACCGGAACTCAAACGAATCAAATTGTTCACTTCCAATTCGAAACTCACGTGCGTGATTTTGTTGAAGAAATTCAACTTAGGCCGCCATTTGCATCAAATAACTCCTTCTGTTTTAACTTAGCCTAGTTGTAAGTGCCTACTTCAAATTACCTGACAACCAATGATTTTAGAGTCCATAATTTCTTTATCGTAGGCCAAATGGAAAAATATTCCACATTCATCCTGTAACTATGACATTGTAGGAAATGAAAATTTATTCAACAAAAATATCTACCATGAAACAATAATTATTCAACGCCAATTTTCAATTTACTCATCTTAAGTCGTAATATGGAATTTGAAAGCGAATTTTAAGTGAGTGGTTACTCTATATAGCCTACATTATTCACTAAATACACAGGCCATCATCTGTTTCGGTGGCAATAGTTTTTGAGCTGTTATAACGTATATTTCCAGTACTAATTTCAGGTATGCCGTCCATTTTCCTTAACACCTCCATTTTTTGCAATATGTGTTTGAAATTATACGTATTAACCCATTTTATATTGCTCACACGAAACATATAATAAAGCAAAGACTGGAAACAGTATATTGTCACGAATATATAAATGCACGGAACAAAACCTAATTTATGCTCAAAACTTTTTCTTCAAAATAAGGCAATTGACACCATAAATAAAATGAGCATTAGTTTTGGAATTTTGATTTGTGGAACATTTGTGAATTATTAACTTCGGTAATACAGTTGTTTTATTAGTTCTATTATCAATCTGTTGTCCTATGCGTATCCCATCGTCTGTGATAGCGATCTTCCGTTGTCATGAGGCTCTGGTAAAATCTTTCACCCTGCCGTGCGCATGCGAGCGAAGACTGAAGAGACTCTGTAGTGGGTGAAGACTTTAGTTAGCTGCAATAGAAAACGAAACCTGAATGTTTAGTTTCGTAGCAGCAAAACCGACACTTAGCAGGTCTGTGCTTGAGGCAGTGCCAGGGGTTTATGGACTGAGTAAGGAGGCAAAATGAGACATTAAAATACAAGGGTTATTAGACTTAAAAATAGTGAGAAGGACCATACACAGCAGTTAGCAAGACCCCATTCACAAGAGTCGGAAAACCCATTTTCAAATGTCAAAAAATCCATTCTAGCCCCAAGGTCTTATTAGGGAATGGCTTTAGACTGTTGTCCGACTATTATTCAACCCAGTAGTCTTCAAACTTTTATCCGCTGCGACCCCATTTAAAAGATTTTATTTATGTACGACCCTCTAACTTTATGAAAATAAAGAATTAAATATAAATATAAGAAAAAAATTTAATGTTCATAAAGAAATTGGGTCTACTGTACAATAAAAAACATTGGAAATGTTTGTATTTCATACAGTAGACTCAAGAAATCTATAAATACCATTAGTGGCATTAAATACTGTCCCTTGTATTTAATTAATTGGATTGATGCGTCTGCATTTTCTTAAAAAGGTCAAATATAGGCTCGTTTTTGTTAATGTTGATCTAAATACAGTTTCAATATTTATTAAGCTCGATCGATGTTTTGTTTTGAGATTAGGTAATGCCAAAAAAGCCCTTTCATATAAATATGTTGACGCCCAAGGTAGAAAAGCATCCATTGTAAGTCGTGACAAGTTTGGATATTCAAATTTGATGCCAACCCAAAACGAATTTAGACTTATTTTAGAAAATGTAGTTTTTAGAGAAGAATCAAGAAAGTTCTGCAAATTCTTCCTGTGCGTTTAGTGTGAGATGACACACTTTTTCCACTTCATTATCAAATGAATTTTGAATCCAATCGAATCGGTTCATGTCTGATTCTTGAGGAAAATATCTTTTAAAATTTTCCCCTAAGCTTACCAAGTTCTTAATTTTAATTGGCTTGATTATTTCAAAATTTAGTTAGTTTTCTGTGATGAACTATTCCAGACATAGAAACATATTACATGAGTTGCGTTTTACATTAATCAACCATACATTACCTATCTTCAGGAAGGCTTGAATTTTTTAAGTTTATATAACAACATTTGTATTTTCGCCTTGTAATGATATATTGAGGCCCTTAAGCTTGTCAAGAATATCTGATGAATAACAAATGTGGAAAGCCAATTTTCATTTTAGAAATGTTTCACTAAATCTCAGTCGTTACCAGATAAAAATAACATATCTAATTTTTTAAAAAGATCAGCTTTCTTAAAGCCCGACCTTTGAAAGCCATCGAATGTTAGTCTGAAGCAACTGGGATTCAAAATTTGCACCCATTTCTTTGAACAAATTTGAAAAGAGCCGAGTATTAAGAGTATGGGGTTTGATGTAATTAATTATATTAACTGAATCTTGTCACACTGCACGCAATTCTTCGTTACTTTTTTCGTTTCTAGTACCTCCCAACGAATCATGCAATGAGTGAAGGTTATACTTTCAGTGCACACAGACCTGACTTTATTGTAGAAACTCACATTCTTCCATGTCTTTGCTACCCATACCTTCCCCTACCCTTCCCCACTCGGTCTTCTCCAAGCCCCGTCGCCAAAATGGAAGAAAACATTAATAGTGAATCGCGTGTATTTGAATGCCTGCCCGCCAATTGCTCACCACCGCGTACAGACCGACAAGCGGGAGAGGTGAGAGAGCGAAACTCGAAACCCTAGCCAGTGCACAAGCCACCAGTTCGAACACAGTCGTACCTTACATAAAAAAATCCTTGCATCTTGGCAACCGTCGTCCCCGGGACTAGCTAGAGCGGTCAGAATATATTAGCGCCAATTGATAGAGTACGGTTAGTACTTCTAGAAGTAGGTTAATGTGAATTCATATTTCACGTATTTACCGTGTAATGGTAATGTAAACAAGACCTAAATTTTTCTAAAATCCCCGGATACAGTGCTAGGCGCTGTGGCTGACGCCTAGGGTGGATTGATTAACAAGTTGAGTGCGGCGTGACCCAACGGTGGGCCACTTAGGTTAGGTTCTGTAAATTTTACAGTGCCTTCTAGTGATAATGACTGTATACGAAATGAAGATTTGTACCGGCTAGGCAATTGCACTCAACGTGTTGGATAAAATGAATAATATTATTATGATTTAATGTTAATTTACAATTAACATGACAGAATACTATGTTGAAAGACATCCTGATCAATGAATATGTAAACAGAAGGCTTGCTAGCGACAGAGCAGTCAGATTTTTATGCAAACGAAACTATGTTCAACCGGGCTGGAGGGTGCAGAACTAAACGTCTGACGAATCGTGACTGAGTTTATGTGTCTACAATTATACAAATTCATCCACCCCTCCCGTAATTATTTCGGTGTAACTGCCCGAAATAGATGTATATTCATCTTTATTGATAGTCAAGAGTTTAATATTAGTTAATATTAGTTCCAGTAAAGGATCGTAGTTGCCTCTGTCATCGCTGAGTCAGCGACAACACGGGACAACTAAAGTAGACTGCTCGACAGTAGTCTCCTTTAGATTTTCTGCCAAACGCGTATTTTTGCCTTGCATTGTGATTACAGCTCTACCTAGGCGTCTTTTAAAGCTGCTCTGTGATTAGTTGCTCGAGAGGGCTAGGTCCCGCCCCTCCTCCTTATGGTATAAACAGTTTAGTCCAAATAAATTAATTATTTTGCAGCTCAACTAATAGTTTGGTATACTATAAATATCTCTGTGTACTCTAAATATTAAATATAACAATGCCAGCACTTGTTTTAATTTTAAAACACAATTTTAAAAAATACGCTCGTTCATACGAGTATATGCAAGAAAAGATTTTATCAACAGAAAATATGAGGGTTTCAATGTCCTACTCAATTGAATAGGGTTTGTTGTTTCTGTGTAATGAAGCAACAATTCTGTATAGACAAGGTAATTCTATTGTTTACTTAATTTTGTCTGATACCTTTAAGTACTGTCTTACCGTCGTAAATTTCAGTGATAGTATTTTCAAACCAGAAAAACTTCTTAGATAGTAACTACAGCAATGTTAACACTGGGATCTCAGCGAAAGGAAAACAAATACTGAATCCATTCGTTTCCAAAAATATTGATACATACAGAATGTAATACAACCCGATTAAATTTTGAAATTCCTGAATATAAAAGTATTTTTTGAATACTTTAATTATGATAAGTAATACAATGATCAATAAAAACTTTAAAATGTATACTCTGATGTTATTGTGGGTTCTGGGTTTAAAACAACTCAGAAATTCTGGTTACAGAAAGAACACCAATGAGTCGTTAAAAATAAAGGTATTGGAGGTTGCATCTCGCATGATTATTCACATTTGAGGTTTGACAAAAAACAATAGCCGATTTTATTCAAAGCCTAACATTTGGAAAACAGATTATCATTCCATGTGTGAAAATTATTTCTAATGTGCAGGTGTGAGTGTGACAAAAAAGTCGAATCGCAAATTTAAACTACCTTTGTGTGCATGTGTAGCATGACCTGCTACCCCTTTAAAGCTTATAAAATTACAAATATTAAAATAACCTTTATGTTTAGTAATAAAAATAAGACTAAAAATTCGAGTGATTTTTATGAACTCTTTACAATTAAAACGTGCATATTTAGTGCACATTATAATAATAATATTAATATTAAGAGCGTTAGCCAGAAAGTATTTC
>VCRD01001669.1:0-18787 GCA_006783055.1 Trinorchestia longiramus | reverse complement strand
CGCAAAATTTAGAAGGGAACGGATTCTTCGAGTGGAACCACGCAGAATAAAATTTCTGTAACTTCTTTCAGCCTGTGTGCTAAACATCAGAATAACAATAAAACATCCCTGAAGGCGTGGAGCTGCATGGACTCATTTCCGAAGCTCCAATAAAAGTGAAACAAGAAGTGAAACAAGAAGAAGAATTCCCTGGTGAGCATGCTATGTCTTAAGTATTTTCAGTCTTGTCTAATTTTTGTGTTTAACTTGCCGGTGTATCTGTGTTGGTGTTTTTCACTGATTTATTAGAGCAAAAGTAAGTGTTAGAAATTGTTTCTAGAGATTAGAAAACCGAGGTAATGTAGCATGAATGGTATCACTCAATGTACTATTCATACCTCTGTAATAGCACTTAAAAATATCAGTTAGCATTTATTTCAGTAATATCAGTTAGCATTTATTTCAGTAATATCAGTTAGCATTTATTTCATTGAGAATAAGTTAGAACTTATTTCATTAATCACTAGAGACTGTCGTGACAATTATTAAATGATTGTAGAACTAAAACCAGACTCTGTTGACCAGAAAACCAGACTCTGTTGACTAGAAAAACCAGACTCTGTTGACTAGAAAGACCAGACCCTGTTGACTAGTTGATGCAAAATTAGGATTCAGCTTATAGCATTTATCCCTAATTTTTGTACCTCAAGAGTTATTATTTGTTTATTTTTATGTGGAAAAATCCTGTTCTAGTTTATATCAACCGTATTATTTTTATTTTTATTGTAAATTTTCCTGATGTTGCTAAAATTGTTTTCTAAAAGAACCACATGCAAATCCCTAAGACCTCTGCCATGGATACAAAATAATTTGTTTCTGCTCCTATCAATAACTTATAAAATAAATTTAATTAAACCACCACTTCATTGTGAGAGGTGGAAACAAAGAGCTTGATTAAATGGTGGGTTGCTTGATAATAATCCTTACCAAATGCTGCCTTCTGCACTCTAGCCTGGCAAGTTAAGAATTGTCAATGGGACTTGTGATGTGGTATTATCCGCGTATGTGTGCTCATCACTTCACATTACGTGCAGAATTTGGGGGACCGTCTGCCACCCACTCACTGTGCACTCACTGTGCATCACTGCCACTATTCAGCCACAGTTGCTATAGCTCCAGACTGGCCACTCTTACCTGAAGCTGAACTGGCCTAACTTTCATCTGGACGCTCTGGACTGGCTTAAGAATCCCAAGAAGTTCCAAGCTATTTCTGATGCCAATTTCATGGAAATACAAGCTAAGTTCCTGTTGACGAGTTCCTTTATTTTTTTGAGTAAGGTCACACGGGCAGTTAGATTAGGCTTGTTAAAGTTGGTTGCTTAAAATTCCCCAAGCACAACCAAACTTTACACATGGAGTCAAAAGGTTCTTGTGTATTACACGGTTAATTTAATCAATGACAACACAATAAATGATCATGTTGAAAGCGTACGAGCAGAAATAAATTATCATTGCATCTAATAAACTAATATAATGGGTATGTAGAACAAAACAATTCGAATTACTTGGTGCGTTATTATTTTGTACTCTCAAAATTTTCAATCTAGGTAATGAAACCTATAATATAAAATCTTCGAATATGAATTATTGTTCATGATTGAAAGCGTATTGTTTAGCTAATTTATCTATGAAAATTATATAGAAAGTAATAGTGGAATTTACCATTATTACCTTCAGTTTGTTCTTTAACCATGAAGCTACGTTATTGTCCACGTGTTAAATGTCAAGACTGAACGATAAATTTCAACACTAAATGAGTATTAATACTATTTCTCGCACAAACAGATATTACCTTGAAGGTTGAAAATTGGAATATGTTTCATAAATGCCACTTATATGTGAGTATACTGATCAGTGAAATGTGTATCAAATACAGAGGCTTCATTTAGAACATGACTTTGTTGTTGAGATCATTCTGAAAATTTTGTCTTGACGGAGGGTAAGAAGAATAAATTTCATTACTCGGGGAATGTATTTGTTCTTCGTGACCCGAACTTTTTCATTAATGCGCCTTATTACCAGTAAACTTTGTTTTCATCATTCACCAATAGTCAGGTTTTCTGAGCGATGCATAGGAGCAGAGGTTTCACTTTGTCGGGTGCAGCAACCTTATTGCCTAAAAGCAGAGTTACTGTATCCTTACTAACTTGAAACTGAGGAAACTCGTTTACAGTAAAATATGAAGGCACTGGCAGTTTCACCCAAAGCGGTTCTGACCTTTCACGGGTGAAATATGGCCGAGGTTTGTAATTTTCGTTAATAACTTATGCAGCGGAATTGCACTACAAATTTTACGGTCGGTTACTTTGTGATTTCTATTAATGTCGTTACCATTAATAACTGAACATTCACTTTCAATATTCTTTTCCACCTCCAGATGTTGGAATATGGTTATAGTTTTTCATGGAAATTTAACTCTGTGGAACGTATTTCTCCTGGTCAAACGTATTCATGTGTTCAGAAGTATTTCACGGTCGTAAGTGACAGCGTTGCACGACGCACATTTCGACATCCAATTTTTGAGGAGACATTGAGGAAATTCCTCGAGTTTTTACCTCTTTCCTCTGCTTGACTGTTCAACCGACATGGAAAGTCGGACCAGACTAATAACATGACGAAATGATATACTACTGTGAATTCTACTCAAAATATTCAATTTATAATCAGCAAAACTTGTTCTTTAACCCGGTTTACCTAAGTACGCTTGTTTTTAAGGCTATTGTCACTTGTCGGAGCTATTGTCACTAGGCAGAAATTTAAAACTTCTGAATAGATTTGCTTTCTGCGAGTTATTTTTTTCCTTCATAGAAAGTGCAGGGCATGAGGAAAAAATATAATGAATAAATTTGCACGAAGGAAAAAATCCTTGCTCACAGATATAATTGGCGTATGCGAAAATAATGTTCTTTCCGTATAGTCGAAGTATAAAGCATACATTTATTTGAACCATTCAATCTGAGGACATGTTATTGAAGCATTAAGATGAAAAAACAAGCGGTATTCGTCTCTTTATTGCAATTCGCGCAGCCTACATTGTCAGCGCAAAAAATACTGCTGACAATGACTGAGCCACGACAAACTTCATTCAAAAAATACTTGGGTGAAGATGAACATATCGCATTAACATTAATAGTTAACTTATTTACATACTTGGCCATCAAACAGAGAAAAAGTCATAACCGTCCTTCATACAAATGTATTTGTACATAATGAAACACACATTTTACGCTCCAAGTTAATTCATAGTTTACTATTGTTCAACTTAAAATTATAAAAAATAATCCAACTGATGTCACAAAGAAAGGTCAGGGTAAATGAAGAATACCAATGTGATAATAAAAGTTACTGCGCTTATAAGTGTGAATACTATTGGTGGATTTTACATCTTAATAGCGTACATATTAATATACAAAAAAATGAAGTCCCTATTGTCGACACAGTACACACTGGCAAGGACCTCAACACTCATCCCAGGCAAACACACACGAACTACAAAAAAGCTAACTGGGAAAGGTTTACCGAACAAACAGAACAATTTTTCGCAGCACTCAACACCCACCCCATAAATGACATAAATCAAACGGCAGTAAAATTCAACTCTATCCTCACAAAAGCTGACAAAAAACTCATTCCAAAAGGTAACAGAAAGCACTATAAACCAAACTTCACACATGAAGTATATAGACTAATCAGAGAACGTAACATTCTCAGAAATAGACCCACTCCGCACACTTACCAAACAACACGACACATCCAGGATCTGAACGAACAAATCACGGGAAAAATTACTAAAAAGCAAACAGAAAACTGAAAAAATTTCGTCCAATCACTAGACCACAAGACAAACTGTACAGTATGGACCACAAAAAAGTAAATCCAACTTCAAATGTTAATTACTTCACAGTGAATGAAGATATTTTAGGTCTGTTGTTTGCATAAGTACAGAGAAATGTTCTCTATAAAAATGTCAAGTCACATCAAATTAGTTCCACTTCTATCTCTCACCAATGAAATAAATAATAGCTGTAAAAATGTGAGTTGCACATGAAGTATATTAAGATTAGGAGTGATAGCCAACTTTTAAACATTAGTAACTTTTGATAAAAATACTCAAGTTTCATTTGCTGCATTACACACAGAAATACGTACCGTGAATACAAAGCTTTAAGTTAGAGTATAAATAAAGTCCAAATTATCTGAAAATTAACACTTAGAGCTAAATTTCCAAATGACGAAGCCCATCGTTATGCAATTCACGAATGAACAACACATTTTCATCAACACCGTCTACGCCGAAAGAAAGAGTTTAAAGGAAGTTCAAAATGAATTCGAAGAGATTTTCTGAAAGAAGCTCTCCAACCAAGAAGACTGTCTGGAAGACTGTTAATAAATTTAAAACACATGGTAATATTTCTAATCTAAATCAAGGAAATTCAGGATGATTGGTGATTTTCATGGAATACATTTCCCTGTACTTAATGCATATAACAGATCTAAAATATCTTCATTCACTGTAAAGTAATTAACATATAAAGTTGGGTAATTTCTGTTCGAATTCATTTTGAACTTCCTTTGAACTCTTTCTTTCAGCGTAGATGTTGTTCATGAATATCCATCGTTCATTGATGAGTTGCACAACGGTGGGCTTTGTCATTTGGAAATTTAGCTCTAAGGGATTAATTTTCAAACGATTTGGACTTTATTTATACTCTGACCCAAAGCTTTGCATCCACGATACGTATCTCAGTGTGTAATGCAGCAAATGAAACTTAAGTATTTTTATCGAAAGTTACTAATGTTTAAAAGTTGGCTATCAATCGTAATCTTCATATAGTTCATGTGCAACTCACATTTTTACAGCTATGATTTACCTCAATTTACCTCATTGGTGAGAGATAGAAGTGGAACCAATTTGATGTGACTTGACATTTTTATGGAGAACATTTCTTTGCACTTAATGCAAACAACAGACCTAAAATATCTTCATTCACTGTGAAGTAATTAACATTTAAAGTTGGGTTTACTTTTTTCTGGTCCATACTGTGTACAACCATTAGAAACATAACAAATTCCCACACAAACGCCTCCCAAACACATGCAGCAAACACCACTGATGTGAACATACCCTTAAGACAGAAACAATCAGATATACTCAAATACCACTACGCTGGCATTAGAAAGGTACGCACAACAATTGCAGACAAGCACACCCACAGACTCAAACACAAATACCCTCTTGACAACAACACTACACTCATAAATCCCCAAGTAGTTTCAAACATTATACGCAAACTCAAAAACTCTGCAGCCAGAGGCCCTGACTACATCTCACACCACTACCTCAAGCACCTGGGACAACACGGGATTAAAACTTTACCAAACATTTCAAACCATTCATACAGCTTCTGTATATTCCCTTCCCTCTGGAAAATCGGAAAAATCACAGCTCTCCTTAAACCAAACAAATCCCCCACGGACAAAGCCTCATACAGACCAATCACCCTGCTCTGCACACATTCAAAAGTTGTAGAGCGACTCATTCTAAATGTGACAACACCCCACGTACCACTGTCTCCAACACAACACGGATACAAACCACATCATTCTACAACCACGCTTCTCACTAATATTGCACAAAACATGCAAGACAACATCAACTCACGCAAACCAGCAAAACGAACACTTTTGCTCACCATAGATATCAGCAAACCTTTCGACGCTATCCCCAGATATCCCCTGATTAAAAAAATATTTAACACTGAACTACACAATTGTGGTGATAGTAGTGATGTGGTGATAGTCGTGTTAAGGCATAGTGATGTTGAATGATGTGAACATGTAAGGATGTAGGGGATACACTATACAGGATGTGGGAAGGTGAATAGGCTTGTGGGGAATGCGAGCAGCTGGGCCACATACCCAGTAAAAGCCAACGGTCATCGCGCAGCATAACCGCATATTCCGGTTCCGTTCCGGAAACGGTACGAAAAGCCAAAAGTTAGGAGGCATATTTCTAGAAAACACCCGGAGTATATAAGCAGGATTCAGGAAACTAACGGGGGCATTACAGCAAAGCAATAAGTGCGAGCGACAGTGCTAGGAGCGGCGACAACGATTCCACAGCGGGGACTTAGACTGGGGGAATTAGATCTCAATAGTAATGTAGGCTTGCGCAGTCAGATCGGTATTGAGGGGAGGGGGTAGGTATAAGTTTAGAGGTATGAGTGGAATAAGTGGAAAGGTAATTAAGGGGGAATTAAGTCAGCCTCACACCGACGAATGGCAGCAGATTTCTCACGTACACTCAACCGTGTATGATGAAGGAAGAATTGATTGCGAAGTATTAAGAAATGGGAAGGGGATTAATCAGTGTTATTGTTTATGTATCATAATTGTGAGTGTTGACATGGAGGCCTATCATCATCAACAAATCTACAGTGTAATGGCAAGTTAATATCATTATTGTCCATGTGAATTCATGCACTGTTTAATAGGATATCATGTTGTGCGTTACATGTCAAATGTGGTAAATGACTCATTTCTCACCTCGTGAAATTGGAATAACATGTGTTAAATCAATCTGTGTGTATCATTAACCTCATCTTGCCATTGAAAAGGAGTGCTGGGAATACCTTTTAACATATCATGTATTCAGAGGATTAGAGTCCCTCTAGTGCGGTTACGTGTGTGTGTTGTTGAATTTAATTAATTGTGTTAATTACAAGTATTAATTGAAATATGGTAGTAGGACAGCATGCAGAAGACCCATGTATTGAACCAGGATTACGTAAATGATGAGAGAGAAAAGAACTCATCAACAATCAATCATCATGCAATTGACAGTAGGCAGATAAACTTTTACCTTTTATATGCATTAAATCAATCACTAATAAATAAAGAAGACATGTCATTATATATTCACCCGAAATATAAAGCGTACCGCCACACAATAACACTAAAAGATGGCTTGCCAATTACCTATCAGGTAGACAAACATACTTACACTACAATGGCAAGTTTTCAAAAACATAACATTCCCAATGGAATACCGCTAGGTTCTGTACTCTCACATACTTTATTTAACCTTTACATGCATGACATTCCACAGCCTCCAGAAAACCTACACATAGCATCATACGCAGACGACATCACGATCACATCCACACACAGCAATATAAACATATGCTTCTTTCAAGTACAACATTACACGGACACCATCACCACATGGATAAACTCCAACAGATTAAAAATAGCCCCTACCAAATCCAACGCTACAATATTGACAAGCAACAATGCAGAACACCAACACAGACCCACCGTCATTCTACACGGCACCACAATACCACACACACATACCACCAAAATCTTAGGTGTCACCTTCAACACCTCCAGATCTTTCAGCCAACACACAGAGGAAATATGAGAAAAATACAACAATAGACTAAACACACTTCGCGCACTAACAGGTACCAACTTTGGACAAAACAAAGAAACCATAGCCATTATCTACAACCAATGCACAAGATCAATTATCTCATACGCCAGCCCAGCTTGGGTACTCATAGCATCGAAAGCAAAAATAAACAAACTTCAAACAATCCAAAACAAAGCTCTAAGGATCATTACAGGTTCCACATAAACCTCACCCACAGCACACGTACATACATTCAGAAACACAAGTGTTCACCATCCAATAACACCTAGACATGAGAGGAACACAATTCCTAGCCTCCGCTATCAACAACCTATACAGTCCCTGCCTTTACATGTTGTATCCAAGTCCCGCACAAAGAGGAATCATAACCACACCGTACAGATACCACACAGACCTCCTACACACTCTGTGCTACGAGGGAACACGGGACGGGAAGGAAATCATATCATAAAACACATACACACTACATTCACACACAGAGCACTTGAAGACCGGAAACCAAACACCATTCGAAGACACCCACCCCCTCGAATCAACCTGACAGAAAAACACTAAACAGAACAGTTAGAGTATGCCTATCCAGACTTCGATGCGGACATCACGTATCACTACAATCATATAAACACAGACTGGACCCATCAACACCAAACATATGTCCCCTCTGTAAAGTTTCCCCACATGACACCGAGCACGTGTTGCTGCACTGCCGGGATCTAGCCGTGCAGTGGCAGCAACACGGAATCAAGGCTGCCACTGAGGTTTTTCTCTTTCCCCCAGATTTGCAGTACAAATTCCCCCATATACAGCAAAAATCCCCCAACATTAAAAAAAATCATAATATGCTATAGATTTACTAAAAACTAACCTTACTTACGATATACTTACTTACTTACCTTACTGTAGGTCATGTTTGGCAAAGTATACTGCAAGAATAAGTTCGCTTTTTGCAATTTCTTCGGATCCCTTGGACGGTTCTCCTACCATAAAGTGGGCGATATCAGCGCTTGTACTTGCAACAGTTATATTTCTCTTATAGTTCTCTGTATTACTGTGCTTGATGAGCATAGATTTGTAGCAAGTTTTCAATTAAATATTGCAGCACCTACAATAACCACAGTTGGAATCATTACTATCCCATTTCAGCCAAGTTTTCAATTCGGGCACATTAAGTCAGTCATTTCTAAACGACTGCGTATACAACTTCAGTTTCTTAGAAGACGATTTGGTTTGGTCACTCATTATGGGGAAAATAATCGCAATTCGGAAACAGAAATAATAATCTTAAAATAATGATATCATATAAATAACATTGACCAATAAAATGAACTTAGTTACCATCCCTATGGAGCTTTGCGTATTAAAACGCAAAATAAATATTCAAGTTAGAAGAATACTCATTGCTTAACAGCATGTTACAGAGTTAGCCACTGTAACGAACATAAATTATGACAATGTAGATAAATAATAATAGTTACTTTAGAATAAACCAACCATGAGTGTTAGACAAGCAAACGATAGCATATCAATTCCAGGACACCAAAGAAATTTTAATTTTCAAGAATGTCTCAACCGTAACACTCCGAATTTGCGTTTGCAACTCTAGAAAGTATACAAACACTGGTAACTAAGTCACCAAGCTATAACAATAAAGACAAGGCCTGCCACACATATATAATATCTCTTTATTTCAGAGCACACAAGTAATTAATCTTTAAGAACTTCTGCGTTTCGCCTCCTTCGCCTAAGACAATACGTGAAAAAATATCTGAATTCATAAATTAATACATAAGACTCATTACCACACTTTTAAAGCATAATTTCAGTTAATGAAGAAAATGTTAATTGCAAAGTATTCGCTCAGCGAAAGAAAGCAAGAAACGCTTAGTCACGGAGTCACTGTCAGACTTTTACTGAGCGAACTCTTAGTTTGTTTGAACTTCGAACTGTGGCCTGTGACACGTGACGGTCATGAGACAGTTTCAATCGAAGCAAATCTCGTCGCAAGTCTGTTCGAGGACGATTTAAACTTCGTTAAATCGCCTTTTATACGTCATTAAAGAGGGTAATTCCTGTTCTGCATTATGACATCTACATTTGAATGAACATAAGTCTGGGTGTAACCCAAAATTATTCAAGTTACACAATTTTTGCATTGAAAATCATTGCTAGCGAAATTCCCCCAGATTTATTCGTTTTTAGGAGAGTTTCCCCCATTCCCCTAGACTACCTGCGTTTCCCCCAGATCTGGGGGAATTCCCCCATCAGTGGCAGCCCTGCACGGAATACACAACATAAAGCAACTTTGAGAAGAGCACGTCACGGTGGCGTGCTTCTTGCGTGATGCCGGCTTCCTGAGCTGACAGGAGCTGGGGAACAGCAACTACAACAACAACAACGAAGTCTAAAAAATAAATGCCATTTGATTGGAAGTCACAGTCGTTCTAAGATATAATTAGTTATCTGATACAGAGAACCCACCTCATGTTAAGCATTGAATATCGAATTTCATTAATGCAATAGCTTACATTTGTGAGAAACATTATTACTAATGAATTTAACTAACATGTATACCTAGAACGATATCTACTAAAAAATCAAAATGAATCACGTCTAGAGTGCCCTTGACTCAATTAGTAATACATCGGCAGTTTTGCTTAGAAAAATATAAACATTAACAACCCTCTAATGGCGACATCTATGAGTAAAAAATGGGGTAATTTACAAATCCTGAACGTGTTTCTTGCTTGAATGACGAACATCTTTCATTTGACAATCATGTACATTATTTCACTGAATGATGCGACTACAGTTACACTTTCTAGTCTCTTGCAAACAATAATAATTGAATTTAACACCACCCACAAAACAGAAGCCGATTAAATTCTCATATAAGTACATGTCATACCTCTCCTTTCATCAACATTGTGACGTAAATTTTCAAAAGGAAATATCGTTTACCTTCGTAGAGTTTCAAAGTTAATACTTTAAGGTACGAAGAGAAGGAAGATGGTGCTTCGTTGAATACTACATCGATAATTAAATTACATACAATACATGAAACAAGTGAAAAGAAACATTTTCTCACGTTAAAAGTAACACATTGCTAACACATATGTTCGATGTATGTTCAAAACATTCCAAACAAACCCAAGAAACGTAGAATTGGCCGCCGTTTACAGGTGACTGATTTTAAAATTCTAAATCCCTGTAAAACTTATGATGCACTTCAGGGACAAACTGTAGCAAAGTCATTAAATCCTGATATTTTTCTTAGCTTATTTTAACTGATTGAACAGAGGAGTGCAGGTCTGTATCAAAGGTCTCAGCAAGAGATGGAAATTCGATGTACTGAATACTGTCATTTCCATCGGTTTGTCTGCAATGAACTGTGTTATTTTGAAAAACTTTGTACCAGTTCAACTTTAGAAAATTAAACGGTTCTCCTTTAGCATTTTTTTTCGTGAATTTTCTTTGCTCAAAATTTACCAGACATATCTAACACGTTAAATTGCGCTTTAGGCTGAGACTCCTTTATGAAGGCAGTATACGCATCTTTACAGTAAATTGGTCTATACTTTTTCTTCCTCTTTTCAATTTTACCAAACTCTGAGTCATTGGGCAAATACGAGTGCCCAGGTTCCATAAATCGATGCTCCCAACTCTTCAGGTCGAAGTTCCGGCAGGCCCACATCATAAAGGATATCATTGTTCTGTTTCTATTCTGACCCCCACAACAATCACTGAATGTTTTTACGTGTTCAATGGCTGGCAAATTTTGAGTCTTGAGGAATTCCAGCATGCACGAGCAGATTTCATTCGCGCCTCTTTTGCCTTCACTTTCGAGCCATGTGCACATGTGGCCTTTGTTGTCATGCCAAGTGTTTATTCCCAAGTTATAAAGCCATAATTATCTCTTATAAAAAGTCACAGAGGTTGTCAGATGAGGAAGGGGCTGAGTTTTCCGAAGGTCAAACGTGAACACCAATACGTCTTTTCTAGTTTTGGAATAGTTTGTCGCTAGCGTGAGAGCACTTCTTGCTTTTTCAGCCCGTACATGATGAGCTGCCTTCTAACCTTCTAGCAGTAACCGGTGGTTCTGATTTTCTGCGGCTTTAATTTCAAGATTCAGAGTATCACAAGTTTGGCAAGTGTTTGCTTTGGGTAAATAAATTGGGACATTGTATTGTTTGAATACTCGAAGAAATTTCTTTTTGTGTAATGGCATGTCTGATGATACCTTTTTGCTGTATAATTCGTTCAATTTCGTGGTCGTCAAATCTGGGTGAAAGTATTTTCGGTCACTATGCGAGTAGAGCGACTGAAATTTTGGGAGAGAGTCAAGGAATGTTTTTACTTCTTCGAGTTTGCACTCTGGCGTCTTATTGGGAGCTTTTCGAAGCCCTATTTTATCCGGGGAGCAAAATCCCTCATGCGTTTTTGCATTCAAGCAGTAATTTATTCTCCTACTGGAAATCCCTAATGTTTTCATGTATACCAACTTACACACATGCTTGTTACCCAAAAAATAATTTCTCGAATGATTCACTCTGGATTGCTTAACTGACGACCGTTTCGGCTCCTATATTTTAAAAGTTTGTCAGATAAGGGTGCTCTGCACCTACCAGTTACTAGTGGCCCAGAATTTCTGATGGATTTCTTTTCTTTCACTTTCAATTAAGGCCTTACACTCTTTATATTTATATGTGGATTTCTGAAACACGAAAGTTTTTTCACTAATAAATTTCCCTGCGACTGTAAAATAAGCTTTCCCACTTGCTTGCGCTGCTTTCTTGAAATTCCTTGAGGGTATTTTTACTGGGATGGGATCAGCAGGTTGAGAGTTTTCTTCTGTGATACCCAAGACTCCGATGGACGAGAGTGGAAGGTAAAGTGGAACTGCAGCCTTTGCTGCCATAATATCGGTGCCTGTAAAAAATTGGGTACATAAAACTAGCAAGTCATCAGACAAACGGTAGTTCTTTATGTCTATAGTAAAATTTTACGCAAACATTGAATCAGAAGCGTAAAAACTCATTCAAAACTGTTCAACATTTACAGCAGGAGTGAAACTTTCTTGCTAATTCATATTTCTACGATAATTATTTACCAAAATAACTATATAATATTTTTTACATGTGGCGCATGAAGTAAATGCTAACAAACAATGAAATACATTCCTATTAGGTGCATATGCTCTCCTTCCCTCAGAACCAGTTCTTCTTAGCTCTGATTTCCATTAACTTCAATAATATTAATCATTTGTTTTGTCATGATACTGAATCTGGTGAAATAATTGCCGTACCAGAGCATGGTACTTGCATTTACGACCTAAGGATGGCAGAATGTTGTCATTAGTCCCAGCCGAAATCAGCAACTTATTACTACAAAAACGGAACCTTTTCAAAGAATTTGCGCACCCACAGGGTTTGAACACCAAGAATATAAATATATGGAATAAAAGTGGTATTTCTCTCACAATTTCATAAATGTTTTTTTTAATGCATTCAATATTATGAGTGGTACTTAAGACTCTTATAGATCCAAACCGTAAAGAAGAATCGTTTAATTTTCTAAAGTTGAACTGGTACAAAGTTTATCAAAATAACTCAGTTCATTTCAGACAAACCGATGGAAATGGCAGTATTCAGTACATCGAATTTCCATCTCTTGCTCAGACCTTTGAACACCACAACACTGCTAGATCCCCTTTCTCATTTTTGTCTTATTTGGAACTCCTTTCCTATGTTAATACATAAGACATACTTTCACCCAAGCATCTGGTCTCCTCCTCGGGGCAAAACGCCTCTTAGAAATCTCAAGGTGATTCATCCCAACTACAAAAGAAACGAATGACGCTCCTATAGAAATGCTAAAAAATGCTACCATTTTAACTTACGATAGCAGTGAAAATGCAGCACCATGTCTTCAGAATTGCATATTTCGTTTTCGGTAGTATTACCGAAGGATTTGTATTCATTGGCTCTATAAGAATCTTATGTACCACTCATAATATTGAATGCATTAAAAAAAACATTTATGAAATTGTGAGAGAAATACCACTTTTATTCGATGTGTTTATATTCTTGGTACTACATCTAGCATAAAAAGCTGATTCAAATGAAAAATGCATTTACTTCTAAGGTCACCAAAAAATGACCAGCTGCACAAAAGAGCAACTCAGTAACTACCTATTACAACGAAGAAAGTAGCATAATAAAGGCCCGGCGAAGTTTCACGAAGAAATATTAAATATTCAACGCTCTATCGAAATAAATTACTCACACGCGTGTTAAGAAGTGAGATCTCTGATTCTGACAGTTTGGAAAAGAAAACTATCTAGAAAAGCTGTGCAGCGATACTTCGAATAAAAATATTGAAAATGCGAAGGCAATGGGGGAGTCGGACCAAACATCAGTCCATGACATTTGTCTCAACAAATTGGAGTACGCTATTTTTCGGCTCAGAAGATATTGAAGAATAATCTACTAACACATCGGTACAAAATTCAAATTTGCTAGAAGTTGCATAAACAAGCTTTTGAGCGTAGTGTTTCGTTTTGAAAGTGGATGATCCAGAAGGTAACATGGTAAAATCCAGATTTTGTTGTATGATCGATAACGTTAGATGAAGCCTGCTTCAGCTTCAACGGATGTGTCAACAAGAACACTCGCTTTTGGGGTACTGAAAATCATATTGAGATCACGGAAATTCCACTTAAATCTGCTAGGGTGACAGCGTGATGGTTTTATTTAGAACGGGCTTATTGATCCCTATTTTGTCGAGGATAACAAGAGCAAAACAGTTACTGTCAATGGACAGCAGTAGAAGGAAATTACAGCAACATTTTTAACCTAGCAATTAGTGACATTAATACCAAGCATTTCCATTTTCAGCAAGATGGGGCGACATGGCATATGACTACTGTGAGTACGGGTATTCTGCGTGAGTCCTGGAAAATTTATCTCAGATTTGGTGATATTGAACGACCAACTCGTCCCCTGACCTATCACCCTTGGATTTTTTTCTTTTGGTATCTCTAAAATGAAGAGTTTACCATGAAAAGCCAACAAATCTACTCCAACTCATGGCATCCATCGAGGTAGAAATCCAATGAATTGGATTAGATATTACCAGCGCTATAATGAACAGCCTACGCAATCGTGTCAATTCTTGAATACACTCAGGGGGGTGGCATATGGAAAATGTTATATTTAACAAGATATCAAAATAAAATTAACATTTCTCTGGATTGCACAAATGCTTTGTTTTCTAAAATCCTTTCAATATTATGGAAGTATAATAAAAAAAATTTCGGTCTGATATTTAACAATCACTCTGAACATCTTTATTTAAATCAGGTGTCAATCCAATGACCCTTTTAAAAAACATACCTCCAGGTAGCTTTCGAAGATTTTGTAAGTATTGCTTCCTATCAATTTTCAGACTTAAAAACAATCAACAGATATAAGCAGGCGTATTATCGTAAAATTGACTTATACTCTTCCGCCTGCATGACTCAAAAAATGGCCGAAAGCGTCGGTAGAAGATAGTTCTTTGTAATTGATCTATATTTACACATGTTTTTTTCTTAATTTAGCACTAATGGTTACTCCTCGTATTTCATCTTGTTCCTCACTAGTAAGATTTGCCGCATCAGAAGTTCAATTCTCATGGAATAAGCCCTGAGTAAAGGCTTTTGGAAGAATTTCGGAACAAGGCTTGGTAGAATATGCAAGAGTATCTGCACGAGAAAACATATGAATATGTATTTACACATATTCATATATTATATAAGTACGTAAAATATATCAGTATATTCTATATATATATCTATTACTATACATATAATATTATTATAAGTATAAGTATTAAAAGTATATTATATAAGTACGCACATGCATGCAAGAATCTCTGAACAAGGCTCAAAATAAGTTGCAGAGGCATCTGTAAGATACCATACATGAATGAAGATACCATATATGAACCTTGGAGCGCTTGCTTGGCTTTTGATATATATGTGAACCTTTAAACACGCAAAATGATGTTTTCTTTGCCACAATTTTACTTGTACATTTTTTTCATCTCATTGTTTGTCCTTATCTTATGTAAACTTAACTAACATGATGCTAGATTCAAGTTATGAATAACTAGGACCAATTTTAATCCGTGTACGGCGAGATTTGCATAAAATGATGTTGTATGACTGAAGGATCGAATGTGAAAAAATTATTCAGAGGTGTCGACAATCAAAAATTTATCATTAAAAATGCAAACCAAGTTAAATGTACAGTAAAGAATGCCCATACACTAATATTTTTTAATTAAAAATAGAGTAACATATGTTAAGAAACGTAAATGTAAAATATTTTCAAACTTACCATAGAAGGAAAACTGATTTGACGAGCAGTTACTTGTACTTGAAGCGTAGTGAACCAACTTGACTCTTGAGTCTTGTTGACAAGGCTGGTTAACCCTTTGACCGTCACTCGCGTCTCCTAAAGCAGTTAAGCAAACAAAAGAATGTCATCCACCAATCAGTACACTGATCAGCTTTAAGAGGTGTTATAAACACTGAATAGTAGCGTTTTCAAAAAAATACCACATTACAAATGTATTGCTTCACAAGATTCATTTCTATATTAAATAATTACAAATGAATTACAAATAACAAAATGAATGTAAAATTACCATTTTTTAAATTAATGAATACTATGTTAAAATTTATTTTGATAATCTAATAATGCTTACACAAATATGTCAAGGGCATCCTCTATGCCGTTTATTGATTATTATGAATCATATGGATATTACTTATTAATTACCCATTATTCCCACTGATTACATTTCTTTGGACAAGAAGGGTCTATTTCAGATTTTTTAAATGTAAGAAAACGTGTGTTACAATTCGCTGACGAGTAAAAAGTGGTTTCAGATGTACAAGACTGATCATTCTCACTGGCATTATGTACGTACAACTACATAAATTACAAATATTGTAGTAAATGCAACGTATGGGTGCGATACTTCGAATTTATATTATTTTTCATTTTTGCATTGAAAGAAATAACATCAGATACGTTATCGGAATAAAAATTGTCTAGGTTTGACGTTAAAAACCCTACCATTAAAAAAACGAAAAATAAGCCCACTATTCGATTATTGTCTTATTTTTTATTTGAAATGTCATTTTTATTTTTCGAGCAGAGTAACAGTTTCAAGTCATTGAAAACAGTGCAGTACAACCTTACACCCATATAATGTATCCAATGCAATTTTGACAAACGTAATCTGGAAATTAATGTGTAGCCTAATTGCTACGACCAAGCGTAGCTAACATTTTTTTGATAACATATAAGGAACATAATCGTTTCCAACTTTTGGTGACAAATTCATCTTTATAATCCTTTCTGGTGTTATCAGCCATCAATTTTTTTGCACACTCTTCCACACAAAACCAAATGTGTAAAATATTTTAATTGAGCCGAAGATTGTTTGACAAGCATGAAGCTGAGTAGTTAATGTACAGAAAGGCCTTAGCCACCATTTTGCAGGTTGCTTCCCTCATTTTTTCTTGAATTAGCCTCCACTCTTTTTCTGGATTCTAATCATTAAACATGTAAAGAACTCTTAACGTATGATATATAGCGCTGCTATTATGATAAACATATATTTAACTCTTTTATCCCTAAAATTTGAGAGAATGCGGTTTATTTCTTTGTGTTAGCTGAATTGTTTTTCACACTTTTCTTCGCGCTCAGGAAATGCAACTCTATCTATGAGCACGCGAGAAGAAAAGATTGACATTTTTCCGCTCAACACGTGGACTTCACAGTGGTACGTAAGTGGGCCCCTTAGGTTAAGTTCTGTAAATTTTACAGTGCCTTCTATTAATAATATGTACAAATGGAAGATATACACCGGCGAGGCTCCAGCATAGTATTTTGTATTATAATTTAGGTTTTACTCACCAACGTAGCGAGGAACCAGTTATTACATCAAGAAATTGAGGCAATTTCAATCCTATATTAACCGGGTAGTTGAGGCTTTGGAAAAAAGGGTTATTGCCGATCCTAGTACCTCTACATACATGTTTAGTGCGTCACGTTAAGGAACACAAGGCAATTGCACCGGATATACACTGAGTTGTATCTCAAATTCATTAGGCATTTCAATCCCACTAACCTTGACATTGGATTCTTTTAGAGTAGTTGTAGTTTCTGCTACTCTTCCCATTCCTCGCCATCACTGGGATGATTTCTTGCATAGTGTCAACACACGACGACTCGACGAAATCTGTTCCCCATGCAGCCTGTGTTTGAAGGCAAAAATCAATAACACATGACTAAAAACCCGTTTTAAAGCGAATACATATTAGTCAATTATTCCTATACCGCATACCACGATTTACAGTTAGTAAACACTAAATTCAATCCAATGAGTTTTTGCAGGGAAAAAAAGATGGTACCCTGGTTTCAATTTTCAGGAAAATATATTTGCACGGAAACTCTTGCTATGTCGGTATTTCATTTCATTTCATTTTCTAATCAACGTATTTTAAGAAAGAAATGGTGCTGTTTTATTTTGACCGCAAGTTTACGGAGAACACTTATTACAGAACACATGCTTGGATTGAAATAGGCTGGTTATATTCTTTTGCTGACTTCTGTTGCTGTTGGGGACTTCATCATTTGAGAAAAATACGAGTTCCATCTTACTAATGAAATGAGTTTTCGGTATAAAACGTGACTAATTCTAGCTGGAATTGGAAGTGCAAAAAGGAAAAAACATTCACCCGTACACATCAGTAGCATCAACATCACATTCCTTCAAGAATTCACAGTAAAATCGTTCATTGTTTACGAACATTTTCAAGAAGGCACACACTACTCCTTTATGTGCCTCATTGACAGAGAAAAGAAGAGCTTACTGACCAGCAATTTTGATCTGCATGTCGCTTTGAAAATCATAATTTTCTTTTTGATTTTAATAATAGTAGTAGGTAGTTCTCTCTGACCGTTCACGTGAACAGACGCACCAGAAAATTGGTGCTCAAATTATTCAAAATGTGACAGAAAAACAGTACTATCAAGCATCTAAATCAAACTGACATCCCCGTGAATGTGCCCCCCATCAAACTGGAAAAAAAGTGACTTAAAGTTTGAATGTGTGCAAATTTTAAGCAAAAATATAGTAATAATCCTGTCCAAATGCTTGCAGTGTCTGACTCGGTGACAAAAACGTAGGTAGGCCTAAGAACGGCCCTCGCGCTGCGAGCAGAGCTCCCTTACCCTTCTCTCTACCCTCCCTTGCAAA
>VCRD01001668.1:79319-120964 GCA_006783055.1 Trinorchestia longiramus | reverse complement strand
TAAGGCATTTTTAAAAACCAATGATGTTACATTTTTTATGTACCAACTTTATTGGAAATATACGTTTTTGTTTGTTTTGTTTTGTTGTGTGCTTGTTAGTGATATTAGCTGAAGACAAATGAAGAACTTTTGTTGCGACTATGTTGGATGCACTCTTGATCTCATCCTCGTTAAAAAATCATCCCAATTGCAGGAAGTTTTTAGATTTAAATGGTCAGTTTAAATGTCGCCAACTTTTCTAACAATTGGTTATTACTATACACTGAACAGATCATTGAGATCGATTTTTTTCGGGTGATCTTCATCAATGCTTAACTGAAGCTAAGGTTAAAATTGTGTTTGAGACCACAAAGATATAACACGACTGTTTATTGCGATGTAATACAATCGTAGTCATACGCACAAACGTTGTGATTGATTTGTTGTGCTTCGAAAAGATAATGGAGAAATAGACAATGAATATCGTACTTATTAGAATCTCTGATGAAAGATTAAGCTCAGAAATAGATTGATTTGTCAACATTTGATTAAGAAGTATCACAAGTATTAATGGATCTTAGAATAAAATTTGTGCTCTAGAGTCTAGCATCACTAGACGCGCTAGTTGAGCGGAAATCAAATTTTGTTTTTAAACTTTTGAAAGTCAGGACGTTGAGAGTCTCTATCTGTGCCTGGCTCTTTCGTGCTTAGAATCTCTGATGAGAAGAGAACAATAATGAAGGTACCATTATTTTTCTGCTATCTAACCTCCTCCACAAGCAAGAAATGTATGTGAGGTAAGTTAATGTATGAGAGTGACTATAATTCGAGGAAATAATAAATTTCCAAATTTAAAGACACTATTTCCAAATTTAAGTCCTCTCCTGTACTTTGACGTTCAAATCACTTGTGTTTGATTACTCAATATTCAAAGTAATTTATTTGGATAGTAAAACGGAATAAGTACTTAAATGATTGTGCAGTTTTTTCCTAACTATTATATATTCGGAGTTACAGTTCTGATAAATCATGTTTTACAAAAGGCGTCTATTTACTCCAAATATCGAATGATGACCCGTGTTTTATTCTCGATATTTTTAATATTATGTAAATACGTGTGTATACCAGTAGATTATCATGATCAATACTTTAAACCATGATCTCTCACGCAAGCTCAACTACAAGGACAAGGATTTAGTGAACATTGTACAACAGTTTACCGTGGTAAATTAATACACTTGAGGCTCTGCACTGCAGTGTACATAAGGATGAAAATTTTACTTCTTTGACGTGCTTACATTCTATCACTTCCATAATGGCTCTACTTAACTATTCGTGCGGCCAGTTCAATACACGCGAACATTTCTCATACAGAGAGAAGTGAAATGTAGCGTGCAGAATAATGTACAACTCTTGCTCAGGTGCGAACGGTCGTGCATCCAACCACAGTTGCACAACTGACTGTTAATTCAGTGGTCTTGCTTGCACTTCGCAGCACTGTGTACACTGAACTCGAGTTTATTCCAGGTGCTGTTCCCTGGCTGCAATTCTTTTATCGTTTTCTGCTTGATGTACGTCTGACACAAGGCGACATTGATGATCATAAACTTCGATGGTCCGCTGATGACAACGAATTGGCCTTTTATTGACCTGCCCTCGGCAGTGTTTTAGGCGTGACGCAGTTGCCCACACCCCTGCATACTGAGTGTGGCTGATGATTGCGGCAGCGATTGCTTCTCTACGCACGCAATGTTTGCCCTTGTATTACGTATCGTCGACTGATGATAAAGTTAGGAAGGTGACTTTCATGTTCGTCAAGCGTTAGTTATTTATTTCGCAAAACAGTAAATTGGTGCTGCACTCCTTGTATCAATTGCTCATAATTAGAATCGTGGAATTATCGGTATGCATCCAGCTATCACCACTGTAGTCAAAAAATAGTAAATGTGCTGAGTTTGGTGTAAAAAAAGGAAATGCTGCTCACAACGAATCTCGTATTGCTCAATTGAATTCATACTTGGGAGGGGGGAAGGAGATTTTGTCCCTTCCATACTAAACTAAAGCTGGTCTAGACGTTGAAGCGTAATACTGCTATGCAACTATCGGCTTGACCTCGAGGGCGAGTGAACTGAGAAACTTCTCCTAGTATTAAATCATTCTTTTCATAGAAAGTTTACCCTTCTGTGGGAAAATTCGAGAAATTCTTCTTTGTCACAGTTTCATTAGACATTTAGCATAACTGAAAAGTGGTCTTGATAGAACTCATAAGAGATGAATGCGTACTAGCTAGTCTGTGTTTCAAGTACAGAGCCTATTTTCTAACGTGGGTAAAGTTTAAACGTAGATGGTGTATGAAGTCCATACTGTATGTCAGACTAGCTTGTGTGCCTTCATTATGACTCATGAAACTTTACTTTTGTGTTTACATTATTCACTGTCATATATTAGAAGAAATTTAAAAGCATTTTGCTTCAATTTTGTTTCTCTTCCGTTTATTTAACTGCATAAGTTGTGATCGTAATATTTTGCTACTTCGTCGTTTTATGACATTGTAGGGTCAGTTTGACAATATAACTTTGAATGCATTTTATGGCCCATACTTCAACTCTTTTGAATGAACTAGTACTTGCGATCAATCAATGACTACAATTGGTAAGGGTTGAATTTTAATCGCGTTGCTACGAGGCTCAGAAATATTCTATTGTGCAGATCTTCGATTCATAGTTTAGTCAGCTATGAAATTCCAGTCGTGTAAATTATCTTGGCCTTCATATGATTGTCATTTAAACTAGCGTCATATATTCTTGGTATGTCCGTTGTGTGTTCACGTAGTCTAGGCCCCCTTGTTTTCGTGCTTTTGAATGCAGACATAAAGTTAGACGCAAACCTGAGCGAGCGTCGAATTACTGTCACAAAACTTACTATGGGATTAGCAATTTGTGATGCCATAATGTTCCTTTTTGAGCTTCCGTTCTCATGGGTTATAATCTGCCAACTCTATGTCTCAATCGGTTGGTATTCATCTTTTGAGGTAGACACTTTACGACACTTGACATGACACTCCACCTACCTTGTCAATAAATTTTATCAAGAATATTTCTGTGTAACTTTCTGAAGCATTCAACACATTCTACAGACTAGCTTAATACGACATCACACGCTTAATTTATCCCTATGTAAGCTCTTTACTGCATCTCTTAGCTCTCAACAGACACTGTAAATATTTAAACTGCTTCCATAAAATATGTTAACTCTAAGAAGCATCACTCAGCGCAGCTCGGTGCTGCGTAATGGACGTGGGTTCCGCGTTCTGTCCGGTCGTTGTGCACGGAATACGCAATTGCGGCAGCAGCTCTCGTAATTTTTCTTTTATTTGGTAACGTTAGGCCCATGAAGAGCTTTGTACACCATCAATACTCAATATATCAAATTTATTGCATTATTCGTCTTGTTTTAGTATGTAACGTACTGAACTATGTTACTCCTGGTCAGCTGCCTTCGTTGTTACTACGAAACCAATAATTGATTGAAGGAGTTGAAAATAATCGTGTTCGCTTCATGGTCATATATGCTTCTCTAATCAACACTTTCTTACTGTGTATTAAAATAAAGGAGCTCAGCTGATTTCATCTTTGTCAGATTCATGTATGTTTGACCGTTCTTTTTACGCATTTGTTGCTACGCAGTGTTTTACTTTGTACGTGCAAACATTACTGTTATCTGACGATAAGTCATCACATTGAATAACAATTTCTTGTGTTCAGTAACTGCTTCGTCTTTCATACTCTAAATTCTGTAAACTTCATTTTGATCTCCTGATTCACCTCCTCTGGACGCTTACATATACAGACCCTTATCAAGGAGGGGTGGCAGGTGCCTAGTGCATGTCCCTGCCAATTAAGTGGGACGACCTGCATGCTGCCTTCAGTGCCTCAAACAACAGCATCCTTCAAGCCAGAATTTCCATATTAAATAATGTAAAGTTTCACTTTGGTGAAACAAGAACGGTTTTTGTTGCTACATTGACCGACAAACTTTGCTTCTCCGTTGCATGAGTGTATTTTGCTGCGATGAGCTTCGGTGATCATGTCTCCTGTGCAATTTTAATTGTATAAATGCTAAAAATTCATTCAAAAGAATTTTCTGCAAAAACTCCTGGAAAGTTGGAAAGTAAATAATCTGTATTCGCTCAAAACTTTTTCAGAAAGTTTAACGCAACGACCAGCATTAATGGCTTAATTGGAATTTCCAGTTCCTTAGACCTTGACCAAAATATTTGTGTGTAGTTTAACGATAGTGTCATTTACTTATTCAAGGAATTCTGAGTACCAACAGATATAAATATTAAGTACTTTTTTATTCTCTAGACCTTTGTATCCAAACGTATATGTAAATTCCCGTCCATTTCAGTCGTCATTCAAGGATTTCGAATTGAGCAAGACTAGCTGTTTTTTGGGTGTAGAAGCTCTTGATTTTCATTAAATTATTCAATGATTGTGTTGTTATGTACTCCTCGAAACTCTCCAATTTTCTTCTTAAATATATCGAGTTTCTCAAAGCATGGACATTGTTTGGGATATATTATGACAACTAATTTCAATAGTAGTTGTCCGAGATCAAAAATTCTAAATTATACGACCAATGATTTTTTATAAACTTACGATAATAAGTTAGTATTATGGTGTTAAGTCTCTCTCTATTTTTGTGCAGTAAAATACTGTAGCTAAGCTTGTAGAAATTGTTGTTAGCGAGGGAAGAAACACCTCGTTTAGGATGTTGGCGCTTTCACAACCTCAGCACAGACAGCAAGTTAATAATGGTCGGCATAAGGCCCTTTTTAGTGTAAAACTAGCTAAATATTTCTATGTAGGATTATACATACGCATATAAGTTTGAACAAACGCTCTCTTATGCACGCCAAGTAGAATGTTATTTGAGTCCCATGCTTCATTTTCCTACTCTGGACTTTTAGAGTTCGTTGGTAGTAGTTGTACGATTCCGCTGTTGATGGTGTGACTCGTACGCTTATTTTCCGTGTCTCAGCCAATGTAGAAAATTTGCAACTGAAGGAAGCACACTTGAGGTCAGCAGGACAGCGCGAGGCTGGTTTTTCAGTTTCCTTGTCTAACAGGGAACATCTTTGCCGATTTTTTTAATCAAGGTCGACCATTGAAAGGCTCGTTTTCGAGCTTGCCAAAATATACTGAATGTAAGCGTACGATTTTAAGCTGCACGAGCCATTGAACAATTTCTAACAAATCTCATAGATGCTGGCATTGATTCACGAGTTTATTTACTTGTGATGTGCTCTCATGCTGCAACAATACTCTAAAATTGTAACATAATTAAAGGTTATACTGAAATCCCTTGTGGCCGAGCGATTCTAATGAATTATTGAATCCCTTACCGAGAATTAGGACTTAAGCGAAGTGAGCCTCTTAAGGGATAAAATTTGTATTTAGTTGTTGATCCAGCGTTGGAGTTAGAAAAGACGTCGTTAGTCGAGCTGTGGATGCAGAAAATATTTGTTCGCAAGTGTGAAGAATATTTTTACCACAATATTCAGTTTCTGGTAGCAATTAGTGAGCAATATATCAGTTTTTCCTATTATAAGCACAGTAAAAAGCAGAACGCTATCATTGGAGAAGAGGATGTGCGTCTCCATCATTAAAGAGACCAAGGCGGCGAAGGAATTTAAACCAGGGTCTCTCAGATCGCAAGCAGGGGTGAAACATAATGTATATTTACCACATGTTACATCACTCATGCCCATCATTAGTCGCACATGTATGGATGTAAACCCAGTAAGTTAGAACAGAGGACATAGAAAAATGCGAGTTTGAAGTAGAACGTTTCCCTTAAATCCGTAAACGAAATGGTTAGCCATAAACACCAATATTCGCATTCATTTTTCGCTCATGCCTGAGATTACCTCTTTAAAAATTGATTACATCTCTTGTAGAAACAAAACGTATATTGTTTGTATGTTTTAACGGCCTCTGAGTGCTTTTTCAACGGAAGTTTTGTTTGATTACTAAGACTCTTTCTTTACCCGTTAGTCCCCAGGAAACTATGTCTCATACTGTTACATACCTGTTTCATTTCTGTCAATTATACATGTGTAAGAAATACACCGTTGTGCTCTGCAATCATCGAAAGTGTATAACTGTTTATATTAATTAATTTTTTATGTTTCATCATTCAAGTTGTTATGCAATATTTTCCTGTTAATTGTCGTTATGTGATATGATCTTTATGCCGTGTGTGTTTAATATTTTCCAGATAATTTACTTTTAATAGAAGGACCGATTCGAACGATTATTATAGCTACCGAGGGGCTGAGTTTTCTTTTATTGTCAATATACAAAAAATGTTAAGGACACACTGTTGCAAACTGAGGTTGTGACATCTTTTGTCTGGGATGCCATCCTGTTGTGTGTGTGGGGCTTGAGGGAATTAAAGACTGTAAGAAATGCCCCAAATAAAGTTGACCCTAAATTTAAAGGTAAAGTCTCCGTGTCGTGTAGATAATGACGAATTGGACTTATTTAATAATTTGGAGCGGAAATGTTGAAATATTGCCGCTGATCTGATGAACATGTTATAGCATTACAATATCAGAAACTGCGGCTGAATTTCAGTAACATCTCTTAATGTTTTTAATGAACTTCTGATGTAAATTTCTGCGAGTGGTTTTAACAGATTTAGGCAAACTTTCAGTTGATTAGATGAATCAAAACTACGTTTGTATGAAGAACATCAGTGCTATCTCGTCTGTGAAATAACATTCATTTTCACTGAAACATGTGTGCCTCGCATGGAAATTAATACTCAATTCTAATTGTGTGACCACAGTTCGGTTTAACCGCTTCATCATGAGACAGATAGTGAAATCTGAACATTATATTTTTTTGATTTTGGTTACGATTTACCAGTTTCTTTTTATCAAGCCTGGGAACCGGCAAGGCAGAAGCGTTGGATCATGTTCTCTTTATTGGATTTGGTCATTTTAGTGTGCGTGAGTGCGGTAGTGAAGTACTTGTTCTTGCCGAGCATGACTGGTCTTTTGAATCTGTGCCGCGCCGTGGACGGTCATTGGGACCGCAAATACTTGACACTTTTTTCAGCGGACGCTACCTCGGATTCTACGGACGACGACAGCAGCGCTAAGAAGAGTTGTTTGCGCCGGCGCTTCTTCTTCAAGAAAACTACTGAGAGAGGATGTGATGCTGGCAGCGATGAAGGCAGTTGTGATGGGGATAGTGAGGGCAGTAGCATCGCGTCCAGTGGTGCTGAGAAAGGCTCCTACGAAGCGCTTATCAGCGTTGAAACTAAGACCCCGGAAGCTTCTAGGGACTCCTTTAAATCCATGCTCGCGAAAGAAAACGGTTGTTCTTATCTTGACCGATCAGGTAAAAAAAATCATCGCAAATATGGTATGGTTGGTCATCAGCAATATTCGGAACTTACTGACGAGCCCAACGAACCCCACCAGCAGAGCCCAAAAAAGTTCTCTAGACGGAGTATTTCTGGGATGAGTCATGTAGGTATCGTTAGACCTCTTCGAGGTGTGACACCGGCACTGCCTGTGAAAACTTTATCTTATGATAAAAACCCTCGCGACTGCTTGACAACACTGTCGAAACAAAGCGATAAGCATGCCAACTCATTTCTTTGCTATCAAGATAGAGCTCGTACTGATACTGACCTGTCCGAGCTCGTAGAAAAAGAAAACAGAGGCAGTTCTAGTTGGTGCAGTGATGGAGACTCATCTTTTTGGATGGCGGATACATCGGGCCGAGGCCGAAGGGCTGTTTGTGTAGTCAGCGGGGAAAATATTTATGAAAACGTGTCGCTAGAAAATTATTATGAAGTGAATAAATCAGACGATCAAAGTGTTATTTACCGATCCAAGCGTTGCCTAGTGGGACCGAAAAATGTCTCTAATGTCGTTACACTCCAGCCCAGGAAAAGTTATGAACCTGAACTAATGGCTCCGAATGGTGTATCTCTGCCATCTAATATGCTGTGGTATCCTGATGACAGAAGACCTGTCTCATTTGAGAATCATTATGAAAATATTTCCTTCGTTCACCAATTGTCGACAGATGACGTAGGGTACTTTACATCACAGAGTGGTTCCAGTTGTGACGGTGTAAACAGCAAAGATGATTTTACCACAAGTGAGTTAACCAGTAGCGAATCGTCAGACTACTCGATCAAAAAGGAATCAATAGAGGCTATCAAACTAAGGCAGAATTCTCATGAAATCAGAGCTAAAAGAAGCTGTTATGGCTCTTGGAATGGTCCGGATGAGGCTCTTTTGTACTCCTGCGATCACTACATTCTTAGTAAAGAGTTGGAAACGACGAACGCCTTGAAGCAGCAGCTTAAAATAGCCAGTCGTAAAAAGACTCATTCCATGGTGTCCTTGGAAAACAATCGAGATCGAACGGTCTCAGGAATAACTACTTCGAAAGCAAAACATCGATACTTCAAATCTCAGTCATGCATACTGGGTTCTGCTCCTCTTGCGTCCCAGAATCAGTCAGATAATGTCCACTGTAAAAGCAAGTCCAAGGATGATTTATTATACAAAAATAGTCGTAGCTGTCGTGAACTTAGGTTCGGGAATGAGCTTCCGACGCGTGTCGGTTCGTGTATATTTACAGAAACAATGGGTGAAGATTTCACTCCGTACATGCCCACGGGATTCTTGCCGAGTCCTTCCAAGTCGTCACCTGGCAGAACACCACGGGTTTCAAGCGATGCTCTATCAGTGTCACCAAGGCGCTGCGTGTCGTCTTCTTCTCTTTATCGTTCCAACAAAACCAACTGTAAAGAAAATATCAAGCCTTCTAATAATACTGTTGATTCCTGGAATGAAATTGAAGACACTTCGAGTGTTGTTGAAGACAAATTCCGGCGACAACCTAGTTTCAGAAAGGTCTTACGTAGGGCGTCTTCTGTTAACAAAGATCTCCGACGACGCATAAAATCCTGGTCTCCTTTCAGTTCAAAGTTCGATGCTAAAGAGCTGGGCTCGTCATCATTTTATACATCACTACACGATGACCATGTTAAGGAAGAACCAGAAGAACATGCAGTTGACTTTGTTACTGACAAAACCCGTAGCGCGTCAAATTCTGAAGAACCTCATTACGATGAATACAGTGAAATTGCAAAGAGCAAGGAGCAGAAAAACCGCTATAATGAAGAGCTGGGGGGCTCTCCACGTGATGTCACTCATCCTACGCCAGATTTTGTGCATGGACGGACAAGTGTGACCTCCAGAGAGCGTAAAACAGCTTACCTCTACGTGCCGGTTTCCCACGGCCATGATCAGCTTTGCGATAGGTGAGATCAGAGGTATAGAGTTTCATCGTCATATTATTTAACACATTCCCTGCGTATTGGTACACCCGTGTACCAAATTACGTTTGGTGCACGGGAATGCTCCCGTAACAAGGAAATACTGCTTAAATGTCTATATGCGAGGAATGTGTTAATAATGTCGAAGTGACTTACTTATCATCATAATAGTACGGATATATTATATCAATAACTTTGTTTTGTTATGTGTTTATCTTGTATGTGTTTATTTTCGTATATTTGCTCATCACTGATAACATAAAAAAATGTTAGTTTCTTTTTATCTATTGGCGTGATTGTTGTGACTGAGAAAGTAATCACAATGTTTTATTCAGTGTTAATTAATGTTTCAAGTTTTCTCAACCGTTACGTTTTATCAATTTATTTTGAATGTACTTGTTCACTTTCTTTAAGAAATGGACGATAATTCCATTACAGTTGTTATTATTGTACTTCTGTTACTAAACTCTTGAGGGAAACTTAGAGACGAATTAGTTCCTATGCGTCAAACTTCGTTTTTCAAGTGCTTGCACGTACACGTGTCAAATGATATTCTTTTAATGCTTCAATTTGACTCAATTATATTTTCTCAATGTCAATTCGTGCTCGTGTAGTCGTACATGACGAAGCACACGTGCATACAGACGTGAAAAAATTATGCCTGTGTTTTTGATGCTCATGCCAATAGTAGTTCACCCCGCTCAAGAACGTCCAGAATATTGTGCCTTGCATCTGAGAACATGTGTCGATTGAGACTCTTGGATTAGAGACTCTTGGCAGGCTGGCAGCTTAGGTTTTATGTATTCATTCTTTCATCTATGTTATCTCAAAAATGTTATTTTAACAATCGTGTGTGAATATACCATATTTTAGTGTTCAGAGAAAAAAACACTATAAATACGTGGTCTTTTAATACTTTAATAAGCTTTGTAAAACTTAAATGTCATTTAAAAATATGCTGAAACGAGATAAAGGGAGCGTGTGAAATATTATAGAACATTACTATGCGTGAAAACATAGGAAATGAAATGTTTAAATTTTGTATGATAAATGTAAGAAATTAATTTATCTTGAATTTTTGTGTGCGAGTCATGCCCGATTACAAACTGTAAGGCTGGTACGCCAACGGTTATTTTTCAATATCACATACCACATTTTCCAACAAAAAATTGTACTTACTTGGCACGGTGATGTATATTTGCAAGCAGGGACGTCTCTTAGTTTCATTACTATGCCAATTAATCATACATGAACTTAATGTAATCCTTTCACGCATGGTGGTTCAAAATGGGTATCACTACATATCAACCGTCGTGTTCACAACGAGCACAACAAACAACAAGAAAGAGCTACCGCCGGTCCGACAAAGGTTAAAAGAATATTTCAAATCTGCTTGCACAAAACGCCTTGTAAACCTTTTACTTACACTTTTACTCGTGGTGTTGTACTCTAAAATTTAACTGTGAATGTCAATCACAATAGTATTTATTATTCATTTGTTTTATTTTATCTCTACAGGTGAGTTGCTTCATCGAACTTAATTCACCTGAAAGCGGAGCTGAGAAGCGACACCGCGTGAGTACCTTGTTGTAGGGGTGCTCTTCCCTGCTCGTGTGAACCCTGGCCTTTGTGGCTTCACTTGCTAGAACTTGTCAATTATTTAGAGCTCTTGTAACCGCTACCTGAACAACGAGAATATCCTCACGAAGAAAGCTTCCTGTTGTTTCTAAGTTGATTTAATGGTTATTATTGGGTAGTTAGGCATTTTGTTCCAGCATATGAGAGGGAACTGGAAAACTAAGAATATCCTAAAGTACAAGTAGTATATGTAGAACCAGAGTTAATTTTATACGAACTAGTTAACAGGTAAAAGAATGCGGTTCAGTTATTTGATAAAATATCACAGTGTGTTTAAGAATGAGTCGTTCTTCCGGAAAAAAATAATTAGTTATCAATGATGGGTAGAATAGAATAGAATAGAATGAGACTATAGGAACGAACCTTCGGGTTCCACAATCCATATCCCTACAACTTCTAATGAATACCTGATTGAATTAAACTGCATTCATTGTGCAGTTTTATATAATTCAATATAACTCAACGAAGCTTTTTGCTCGTTTTACGATTTGAATGTAATATGCTTGAAAAATGGTAAAAATATTCTACTAAAAAGTTTTAATAATTTTAGCTGATGTCTCGAAAATTTAATCCTGATGTTTTCTGGTGCTACTCATGAATGTTTTCATGCTAGTTACATTTGCAATCCAAGCATTTTACATTTTCTAGGACAAGGTATTAAAAAATTTTGTTTTCATTTTTTGGCTTTTCGACTACGTAGACGAGGAGTGATGATCACGTACTGGTTAAATGAAATGTAAAGCAGTTTGTCTTAAAGAAAAATTGTGTTGAAATAATTCTTTCTTAAAGTGATTTATACCTGTTATACATAAATTGACACATGCTGATATTTTGCAACGAAAATTTCATTCGAAAACGCGTCATTTTCCTGATGAGACTGGCTTGTTGAAAAGATTTGATGCTGTTTCTGGATGCGTTCTCTCAGTTGTTAAAAATATAAATTCTTCTTCCTTGTTTTTTATATTGTCATTCATGTGCTAACCATGGTTTCAATCCTAACCGTAATGTGTTTTAGTACGATATAAAAGATTAATGGGAGTGTTCCGCTGCAGTTTTAAAGAACTAGTTTAACGTATAGTCCGCTGCAATCAAGTGGAAGTTTTTAAATCCGTCTAATCCGTATTGAAATAGTAACTTATAATTCCCTAGGGATGAATTTTTCCAGTAAGTCATGAAATCTTCTCAAGGGGAAAATGACGAGTTAACACTGCATTGACGTCTCCTCAAGTCCAGGGGTTATTGTGCCAGGTCTAGTTACGACGTCTATAGACGTCTGTGCTAATTGGACCAAACTGGAAAACTGAGGCAAGCGTCAAAGTGTTAAGAGGTGTACAAGGATTCGACAAGGATAAAAACTGTTGGTACAGAACCTGCACCACAGCACCAATGCATCTGGTGTAACTTGTGCCTAGCACTAATTATGTGCAGGAAGCACTCAGTTTTAATGAAATGCAGTTAGTGGTGAGTATTCATTAAATACAGTTAGTATTGTATTAATGAGATGTAGTTTGTACTCAGTAATAATTGAATGTATTTAGTACTAAGTAATAAATAAAATACAGCTAGTACGTCTGACGAACATTTTAAAAGATCTTACGACTTATAGATTCGCCATCGGTTTAAATTCAAGAATAATTCTTTTTTTAGAGTGCATATTTATCACGTTAATTTTGAACGCTCTATGGTATTACTGTGTATGAATTTGATATTAAATTACGTAATCATTTACGTCATTTTCAAAATTTCATTTTAGCAACGTAAACTTTCTTATCACTTAGACTCACTTCGAATCACTTTTCTTCTAGTAAATTCTGTAATATAGAAGCAGTCTACCAGTGGATGAATGCTGTGGCATAGCAGCAGTTGTGAGTGTTGAAAAGTGACAGTCGCTTGTCTGTGGTTAGAGAAAGTAAAATGCAGTTTATGACGTTATAAATACGGTTAAGCAAGATCACGCTAAAATGCACTTAGTTACTGCTATTGCAATATTGTAAGCGGGTATGGCTTAGGCAGCGCAAAAACAATCATTCATGAAAATAATTCCAGAGCTAGTGTCGTTAATTCCACTTGAAAAAATCCCAGCAGAGTTGATCGAGAAAGTCATTGCGAAAATTATGTCCACGACACTTGTGAGTCTCTGAATCGTGGCGCGAGAATCCATTACAAAGAACGTCTATTTGGTCCTCGTTTTCACCTGAATTCAAGAACCCGAAACCATCACGATTAAAATTAAGATATGTTCGTACGATAAGTACTCGATCTCGTGACTACTTTTTCCTCGAGTCAATGATGGTAGCACCAGAAGCAGCTGTACTGGTAACCTTTTAAATAATCCGAGTTTCAGTACCCGGAGTTGTGCCAAGAAGTGCATCGTACACTCATATTAGAGTTCGAGACTTTTAAATTTTGTCATTGGATGGACTAGTTTTAGTGCTTCAAGGTCAGTTTTTCTCGATTATTTTTTCGTGAAATATTATGGTCTGATCAGTCTGACTGAGATAGACTTAATATGATAATACCCCTCACAACGGATCTGTGATATTGGAACTTTGAGACCGACGTTTTTACACGAGTAACCTAATCTTATGCGTTAGTCGCTATTTCAAATGAATGTCATTGAAAATTATGTGATAAAAACACACAATATTTAAATTAAATTATTAAATAGTAAATAATAAAGCGTGTAAATCATTATTTTGTCGGATTAAAATTTTAAACAAGAGAAAAATTCTCTATGAAGTTCTTATGTTTGGTATGGAAGGTCATATTAACTTTTATTAGTAAAATTGAAATCACTGCGGTTTTGGGAAATTAAATCGAAGGAAATCGTTGAAAAATGCAGAACGCATTTACTTGCATTTTCTTTTCCCATCAAATACGTGTGTATCAACGTTTGAAAAGCCTCTGCACTTTTTGTGATTAAAGGGCATTCGACAAAATTACTTCTTGTTTTTCGTGTTCGATGTCCCATGCCGTCTAGAGTTAGTGCATCAATTACGGTGTACATTTAATTACGCACAAGCATTTCAGTCACGCACATGCACCTCAATCATACACTGACCTTTGGAGTAAAGAAGGATAGGAGGAGGAGGAGGAGGAGGAGGAGGAGGAGGAGCGGTAACAGTTATACTCTTAGTCATTAATTTTTATGCAATGATAACTCAACTTTTATTGCACAATAATTCTATGATTCTAGGTACACAATATTTGAATGACTCTAGGTACACAATATTTAAAGAACTGTACCTTGGTACACAATATTTAAATGACGCTTGGTTCACATAGGTTGTAGGACTCGTGATGCATATAATTATTGCGTGTGGAGCGCAATACATATATGTACAACTTCTAAAAAACAAAACACACAACTCGCAATACACAATTCAATACATGTACACTCTTTACTTTAGACGCAAACTTTCATTTGTTATGCTTCTTTTCGTGAGTTTTCTTCACGTGTTATCCCGTGGCACAGATTTGTACGGTTTTTACGGACGTTATTCCGTGTCTTCCCTCCATTATTTCCGTTAACCAACGGAGCTCCGTCGTGGGGACGAGCATATTTGTGCTGGCATAACTGATGCTTTTAGGCTGTAGTCAAATTGTTGGTCGTGAGAACAAGGCAAATACAGGTATGTTATTTTCCATGAACTTATACAACCTGAACAGAAACCTTCGTGTGTACCTTAATTAGTTGCGGTTGAATTGACCTCCGTTATCTAAGTTTGTTATTTGTTGAGTCCAATCAGTTTCATTTGTTTTCATTTTATGTTTATGTTATAGTTTGCGCAGTAGTTCCTCTTCTCGCCATGTTTCTTCGCGATGTGTGATGTGTGGAAAAAAGTCCATTTATTACTTGTTCTTGCGGGCATAAAATTCTAACATCATCGTAGAAACGACATTGCTTCGATAATGTATTTGGCTATGGTCATTGCTTTTGATCCATCTGAAGCTATAAAAACTCTATTTTGCGGTGTGCTAGGGAAGAATTCCAAATATGTTACTGTAGAGCTGGGAAGATTTCAATCAATACGAAAGTCTCTCACCGAGTTGTGGGTGCGAGGTCATCTGCTGGTCATGGGAGTGATGGGACTCGTGGGACCCTCCCAATGCGGTCCTCTTCGACGACTGCTTCAGTTGAAGCCGAGCGGCAGCAGTGAAAGGAAGTGTGATGTTGCAGTGACTGTGTAGGGGGCTTTCTGGGCAGCTTGTGTCCAGTGTGGGAGGAACAAGGAACCTAAGACCAGTAATACTGTTATGGTGGCTCGGCACCTGTGGGTGTTGAGCATCATTAAGAACTGAGCCAGCGTCATTAGTGCGATACAACTGATTACAGATGCAATTTCCGCATCAGCAACCTTATACTCAGACAAACTTGGTTCGCATCCCGAACAAAAAGCGTTTTTACAGGCTTCTGTGATTACTAAAATATTGTTTGAATTGAACCGGTGAAAAGTAATAGAATTTTGTGACAGCAAATAGATGAGCCTCCACAAAACTGAAGATTTCGTAATTGTGTATTTGGAGATCAGCGCACTTGACTAAATGAAACTTGTTCATGGCGTTGAGTTATGTATTGCATACTAATAAATGGTATTAAATGCTCATGTTATTACTGATCAATACGATGCATTGATATTGATAATTGTGATGTTAAACAAGCGCATCCGTGTTGTATGTGGTGTGGTAAGCATAAAATTGGACAAATAGGACATCTAGCGTAACAAATGATATTACGGGAGTCAACTATAATATACAGGGGCCTGACGAATACCGTTATAATTTTTTTCTTTCGAAATTTCTTTTTAAATTCTGACTTTAGAAAATGGTAAGTAATTTGATAATCTTGGACTACAAAATAAATTAATTAAAATATGTACTTCCCTTTTGTCCTCGCTAGTTTGCGAAGTCTTTTAGGAAAGTTTTCAATGACAGCACGAACTACTTCTTTTTAAGGATATTTTTTCTCAGCATTTGTTCAATTTTGACTTTAGAACATTGAAACTCTGGCAAGGAGTAGGTCAGTGGTTGCCAACCTTTTTGTGATCAAGTACCACTTGGAGGTTCCGTTCAGTCGCCGCGTACCACCTGGTTCCAGAGAAACTAAATTCGATCAGATATCACTTTATTTCCATAATTGTACAAGTAGAACACGCAAATCAACTAAGATTTGCTAACTGCAAATCGTTGCCAGATTACCCTATGTTAGGCAGTAAACATTTTGTGAAGTAAAATATAACAAAATAAAAATTGTTCATGACCCCGAAAGTGTTCGCGTACCACCTGGAAGGCCCTCGCGTACCACAGGTTGGCAACCACTGGAGTAGGTCAAGTGTTCTTTTTATCAACATTCTGTTGATTTTGAGGTTCCTCTCTCTAGTTTGAACATGGCCACACTTACTGTAACTTCACTCTGACCACACTTACTGTAACTTCACTCTGACCACACTTACTCTAACTTCACTCTGACCACACTTACTCTAACTTCACTCTGACCACACTTACTCTAACTTCACTCTGACCACACTTACTGTAACTTCACTCTAACCACACTTACTGTAACTTCAGTTAATGTAAACACTGAAGACGGAGCTGAGGACGCTATTGTGATATCACTAGAATGTACTTCATTAAGTCACTCTACTGATTGGTTTGACAAGCAATATCGCTGACCGACACAAAATTTAATTTCTGTGTTGTCGTTCGCAAGTGTGTTGTTGGAGCTCCTGCTGCTGGACTCGTGGATGCCCGATGTTTTGTTACTAACTGATGTACAAGACGTTGCCCGATGTTTTGTTACTAACTGATGTACAAGACGTTGCCCGATGTTTTGTTACTAACTGATGTACAAGACGTTGCCCGATGTTTTGTTACTAACTGATGTACAAGACGTTATGGACGCGATGGTTGCCAATCCTTTCCATTTATACGATCAGAAATATGGCTATTCCCATGATCACATCAAAGGCTTGAGTGCACCGTAGACGTTGAATAAAAGCCACACAGCGGAAAGTGAATTTTAGGTATGCAACTAAGGGCAAACGAAAAAAATTGCAAAAGTTCGATTTAGAATACCAGAGTTATAGCTTCATTTTCTGAAGGACTCAAGATATGTCAATATTAATTGGCACTAGCCGATTAATCTCATGGAAAATTGACATTCCATTTAATTTATCACATGTAGGGGCAAAAATGTTATTGTCAGAAGTGTTCTCATTTTAGTCTCGGTGGTGGCTCGCGAAAGATGTTCTAACGGAGCCAGAAAATTAATCAAACTTGAGGATTTGTTGAAAGAATTCATCGGAGAAATTGTAATGTCTAAGTATTGCATTTTGTTCCAATGATAAAAAAATCACATTTAGCACGAAGAAAAATATTACTGACCCTCCAATGTTACTGGTGCGATGTCAGGTTCACTTCTCTTCCATTGACACTTTCAAATGAGCACAGTAACACTTGTCTCCTGTGTGTTTGTACACACTTGAGATTTTTGTCAGATCGTCAGTTGCGGCTCTATGCGCGCCCTGATGTTCCAGTACTGACCTTTACTGTTGTTCGTACTTAAATTGATTCATAATCTATTATAAAACGCATGTGAAGACCCTAACGTATCATTAACAGTTTGTTATTGAATAATGAGTTCTTTCAACCCCTTGTAACCAAAACGTTTTCAACTGAATTGGTATTCAACCTTTCTCATCTCGCTACTCTGCATCTCATGAGACTACCCTTAACTTTTTCAACGTGTTCTCGAATATTGGATCAATATTTCATACCATGAAACTCAGCGGAACTCCGACAGCTGGAAAAAAACTTCACTAGCTGGAACTGGAACAACACTTTACAACTGTCGACCGAAATCTTGTTTTCGGATTTAACCCGAGCACCTAGCGATAAATGGCATAGTTGGATTTTCTTTAGCGATTTACGTCCTTAACAGTATAACCTTTTACTGAGTACCTATCTTGAGTGGGTGTGAAATGTTTGAGTATTTTATTATTGTAATTATTATTAGCAGTAGTATTATCGAAATTTGCGCCCTTAAGAGTAAAACCTTTTACTGAGTATATATCTTAAGTGGGTGTGAAATATCTGAGTATATTACTATTATAATCATTATTATTAGTAGTAGCAGTAGTATTATTATAATCATGTTATTCACTTTCTAACAGGTGCGTGAACTATCGCAGCTCTTTTGCAGCAAATGTTGTCTATTGATGTTTGTCATAATGCAATATGGTCCAAAATTTGAGTTGTGTGCTGGCTTTTAACGAGAATATCTGTCACACTACAGAGAATAAATGAAACAATCTCCTATAAATTATCTTTCTCTATTGTGTTACTGAGCTTACATTACATGGACGCCGCACGCTTCATATCCGATGGATTTACAGCACGACGAGTGTCCATGATGTTGATAGCGTTTTATATTTGATGAATTCCCAGCACATTTTAGATATGGACTCATGCTAACAGTGATCGCACGTTACCGCTAACTGACATGATAAGGTCGGCGTGACGAAGTGCTAACGGTTGCTAGCTGTCATTTTGACGAGTGGATGTGCCTGTTGTATGTTGATGTGCGTCGCTAACTCCTAGCTGTCGCTGCTCTGTAACAGTGTGTCCCAACTCGAAAATACTTGTAGTCAAGTTTCCTCCTTAACATTACTCATTTTTAATCATTGCAGTTCATGATTTTTGGGATAAGGGGATAGTGATTCTGAGAATTAATGCTCTTTCATTTTAGGCACAATTTTAGTGGTGCAACAGAGGGAACTTGTTGCCGTGTTGGGTGGCGCTAGCTGCGCCCTTCTCTCCCTTGCCTGCACCGGCGGACCCTTCAATCCTCACTCCATCATTTACTCGTGTCCTGTGCTGCTCCTTTGAAGTCCGTTATTTCCTATCTTTTATGCTACCATTGCACCCGTAGTCACTTTTTTCAACCCAACAAATTATAATATCGCAGAAACGAGCAATTTTTCCGTCGTTGCTGTCATTACGAGTTTAGTTTTCCTGATTACTCGGTTTCATCACACCCATATTTTTAACTTAAAAATACTGTTTATTCTTATTCATTCACACTTGCGTTTTGATTTTTTTTATACGGTACATTCTTATGCATTTTCACTCGTGTTTTTACTTTTTTATTCTGTAGACTAATGTCATCCAAACATCGCACCTGCGAACCACTTCTACGATGTTCAGATGATTACAAGTGCTTTGCTTTCTTGTTCATACCAATATTGTAATTCAACAATTACTGAAAATTACTGAAAAGGACAAACTTTCATGAGGAAGATCCTGTTCTTTTCTGCTAGACAAATCTATGCAGCAGTACACGGACCTCATATACTGGCATGTTATGCTAGTTCTTGCTCAATATTTTCAACAAAAGGGCATTGTCATTACTGAATAGGCCTTCCTTCGCTCACATGACCACTTGTGACCCGGATCTATTCTTTCCATTTCATTTGTATTTGATTAAACTTGTGTTGCCAACTTATTGTGTTGTACACTGACTGTGTTGTACACTGACTGTGTTGTACGCTGACTGTGTTGTACACTGACTGTGTTGCCAACTTACTGTGTTGTACACTGACTGTGTTGTACACTTACTGTGTTGTACACTGACTGTGTTGTACACTGACTGTGTTGTACACTGACTGTGTTGTACACTGACTGTGTTGTACACTTACTGTGTTGTACACTGACTGTGTTGTACACTTACTGTGTTGTACACTGACTGTATTGCCAACTTACTGTGTTGTACACTTACTGTGTTGTACACTTACTGTGTTGTACACTGACTGTGTTGTACACTGACTGTGTTGTACACTGACTGTGTTGTACACTGACTGTGTTGTACACTTACTGTGTTATACACTTACTGTGTTGTACACTGACTGTGTTGTACACTGACTGTGTTGTACACTGACTGTGTTGTACACTGACTGTGTTGTACACTTAATGTGTTGTACACTGACTGTGTTGTACACTGACTGTGTTGTACACTAACTGTGTTGTACACTTACTGTGTTGTACACTTACTGTGTTATACACTTACTGTGTTGTACACTGACTGTGTTGTACACTTACTGTGTTGTACACTGACTGTGTTGTACACTTACTGTGTTGTACACTTACTGTTGTACACATACCGTCATGTACACGTGACTGCGTTAACTTATCATCACTCACATTATGAAGTTTTAGTCAATTGTCTTTCACCTCACAAGCCACTTCATGTTGATGTTATTATAATGGTATATGATTTTTACATCATAAATATAATTCTCCCTGAGACATGGTGAAGCGCACCAAACTTTCGAGTGATTCACGGTTTTTCATTTTATTCACACAGTTCAGTTTTAAATCTTATATTTGAAATGAAGTTGTATCTCCACGCAGTGAATGTATTAAAGATGCCGTAGTTATTGTATTAAAGATGCCGTAGTTATTGTATTAAAGATGCCGTAGTTATTGTATTAAAGATGCCGTAGTTATTGTATTAAAGATGCCGTAGTTATTGTATTAAAGATGCCGTAGTTATTGTATTAAAGATGCCGTAGTTATTGTATTAAAGATGCCGTAGAGTTATTGTATTGCTACTTGCTATCTTTGCTATGTGTGGCATTCAAAAAGCGAATATTTTTAACTTTGTAAAAATTTAAATAATGAATGTATGTCTCAGCAAAAACTTGTGCTCTGAAATAATGTTTTTCAAGTACGTTTAGTTCAAAAGGATTCGAATGTAATTATTATGTTCAGTTGGATGCGAAGGCTGTCTTATTTTGACTTATGAAGTAATTTTATTGATGTCATAGCATGCGTTACATTAGTGTTCGACACTACGTCCTGACTAAATGTATCATCTGTTAGGAATTTGTAGTAAACTTTGAAACGAGCAACAGCTGTGCAGTTAAAAACTTACGTTTCTATATTGATCTGGCTAATTTTTGATAATTATGAGGTACCCGGTCTCCCTTCCTAAGTCAGTATGAAATACCCGACCCTCACACCTAAGTCAAGTTCACGAACGCTGCTGCTTCCTGACTACTCAGATGTTCAACCTCATACTCCAGTCAGATGTTCAACCTCATACTCCAGTCAGATGTTCAACTTCATACTCCAGTCAGATGTTCAACCTCATACTCCAGTCAGATGTTCAACCTCATACTCCAGTCAGATGTTCAACCTCATACTCCAGTCAGATGTTCAACCTCATACTCCAGTCAGATGTTCAACCTCACACTTCAGTCAGATGTCCCAGCTCCCACTCCAGTCAGATGTCCCAGCTCCCACTCCAGTCAGATGTCCCAGCTCCCACTCCAGTTAGATGTCCCAGCTCCCACTCCAGTCAGACGTCCCAGCTCCCACTCCAATCAGACGTCCCAACTCCCACTCCAGTCAGATGTCTCAGCTCCCACTCCAATCAGACGTCCGGCCTCGAACTCCAGTCAGAGACCCAGATCGTAGCGACTCCACAACTGGAAATGCCCTTCATGCTGTGATGCACTCAGACCACAGCTGCCCGCTCTGCACCATATGGACGTCTGCCCTTTGCTTTGAGAACAGGGCCCGCGCGCTGTCCTTGATATATCTCTTGCTTTACGAGGAATTGTCTCGTAATTACGTCTCTTTTTCGAACAGTGATGCTCTGTGGCCTTGAGTTGTCACACGCTGCATGGTCAGTGAAGCTCATTCTTCGTCTTGTTCGAAGACCAGCCTGAAGTTCATTACAAAATTTCTAACAAAATAAATATTACTACATATAATCCCTGAAAAAATAGTATCCCCAAACGAAGCTTTTGTTTAAATATTTTCGTTAATTTATCGGATAACAATTTTGAACAGAAATGTCAATAACCTATCCTTCGTAAGAGTTCACTTATAATTTTTCGTTCTTCTGCTCCTCAATAGTATTCATGGCACAAGACAAAACCTAACAGTTAAGCCAGTGTTTACCCTTCATTACTACGAGTATACAACGAAATTTGTTATTCGAAACTTGGAGTCTTACGTTTTTCTTCCATCGATCGTTTGAGGGCGTGTCAAGGCTCTAGAAAACAGACTTGTCTGTGAGAGTACGCTTCCTGATGACCCTAGAATTTTGTTGTCTGGAGTTACTGTGCATAAACATGCCTTTCATTTATGACTATTGATTGCACGAAAATGAATCCAGTCAGTGACTTCTTATTAATCTGCAAGCGAAGGCATTACCTTCAAAAAATGTTCCTTCTCAGTTATAGTCCTGCATCGCTACGCGAGCTGTGCAGAAGCACAAACCTTATGGTACACCTACGAGTGATTATAAAGTACAGTTATGGCCGAGCACTCGCTCTGACTCAACCTGTTCTGAACAGCAAGCATGCCATCAAGAGGTCTTACTATAGAACGTGTCTTCTCAGACACTCTGCCAGCCATTACGCCAGGGTTGTGGGACACTGCATCGTAAACTAATGTATTACAATGTCGTTGAAAGAACATTTCATATGTTTTAATATTTTCTATGAAGTGACCTATAATTCTTTAAACGGTCGTTAGAATTCGTTTGGAAGTATCTTCAGGCAAGGCTAAAAGACATATCATTGATGAGGGAATAGAATGAACAGTATGTGTAATGGCTGAGAATAACCAACTGTTGTAGTCTTCGATTTTCTGTGTACAAAAGAAGACTGAGAGAGGTTCCTTTTTGTGTGTGAAAGATGTAAATGTACATCTTAATGTAACTCGGTCATGGCTACCTCGTATTCAAGATATGAATATGCATATATTCAGTATATTCTACAATCACTCTTCTGTTTTAGGTTTGGTTCAAGTTGATAGATGGGTTTTGTAATTCATTTGCGCCCTTTCTTTTTCGTAAAATGCGTTGTGCAACCGATTTCAAACCCAACCTAAGTTCTTGTATTATTGGTTTAAAATAGTTTTTGTATTTTTTGTTTTCTTTAGATAATTTTAGGTAATAGTTAAGACACACCCTTGGGAACTTTCCAGTTATCACTATTAGGAGTACCTGTTTGAATCTAATTGTTTTAATAGTTTTTGTTCGTGCAGAGGAAGAACTAAAACGTGTAACCATTTTTGAGACATAAACATGCAGTTTACTACACGTTTATTTTTGCTGAAAAGTTCGACTCCAATTTTTTTCTCCCAAACTACACGTACTTCTGTTTTTTTTGTTGAAAAATACGTTAAATTAAACCTGGTTTTGGTCAATTCACTTTATTGCTGAAAATTTCCAAGCCTCGGTTTGTCCATTCGCTTTTACTTGTATTTTATAAGGAATTCAAGATGTTAAAAATGGGTATGAAAATTCACTAACGCGACGCTCGTGTGATGCCAGCCTGGACTAAATATACAGTAATGATCCTTGATTTACAAATTAGAAGATAAGGTTTCTTTATTACACAAAGAAAGATATATTTCTTACCAGGCGAATTGAGAATGAAGGGCGAGAGGAATTCTCTTAAAACCATTTATGAAGAACTATAAGACACTTGGGTTCATTCTTAACAAGATATCTGGAAACAAAAGCTAAAAATCCGCTTCATTCCGAAAAAATTACTGAACATAACTACGGGGTATGAAGTGAAGCAAATTGCAAAAATTGAGAGCACCAGATTAAACAATGAAACGATTTCAGAGGGAAACTCTTCATTTCACCAGGAACCAGACAGTACGGCTGCAAATTTTCCTTTGTGCATTCTTTTAATACAAATTTTCTCAGTCATTAGCCAGTTCAGTTTCCCTTTCCGTTTCACTTCGTTCCACGGGCTGTTGAGTACCGGATCTTGAAACTCTGAAGGGTTAAACTGCTCGTCGTAATGTTACGTACTGAAGTCATCACGTAACTTGTGTAGGTTCAGTGTCTAGTGTGGACTGTATCGCTCCTGACTTGACTGGTCATCAATGCTGTTTTTGAGCGCCCATTTTCTCATTACCACCTCAAAGTACCGTGCGCTATGAACAATATAAAACACCCTCATTACTTTTTGGCACATTTAAGTACTTTTCCAGGTGTACTAATAGAAAGTTAATTGCGTTACCAGCTTTTTCCCTGTTCGAGTATATCTCCGTATTGTTCTCAAGCTTATGAGCCGTTTTTCTGTTCGGAGATTTGGTTTTGTGGGTGCAACTCACAGCGCAACGATTTCACTTTGCTGACCAAAGAAAAGTTTCGTGCTGTACAAACTGCTCTGAGCATATCTTTATATCAGTTGAAATCAGCAGATGACGATTACTGGTTTTCCACCGGTCTGTTGCTATTAGTTTTGTTCCTCAGGTTTGTACTTGTTCGTATTCGTTATGGTAGCAAACAGTGTTGCTTTCCATATTAACGTGCCCATTATATTCATTCGAGGTGAGTATCATAAAGTACCTAAGCGTTATTGCACTTGTTCGTCATTGAGATTAATTAATTATCACTTCATCTTCGAAACTGCCTCATTCAAAACTGTATTTTAAACTTATGAGGTGACTGATATCTTTGAACAACATGGCTTCGCATTGGCAAACATCAATAACAATAATTTCATCGATTTTATGTTTTACCTCTTCCACCGTACGACATTGTTATGTACTATGAGTTGCGGTGAAGCCAAGGTGAAGCGTTGTGCTTCATTACATGACTGGGATGACGGTGCAAAAATTTCAACCTGAAGACCTCAATCGAAAATGTTGACAGACAGAGAGCAGCGTCATCTTAATTGGTACGGTAACTAGAGTTAGGTTTGACTAAAAATTTATTAAGAGTGGGAAAGAACAGGAAATTTTACAGACCTCACTTCCGTAACTAGAAAAGGTGCTCAATGTTACAGTTGCTAAATGAATACGCTATGTTAATCATGACTAACTCTCCAGAATTTCTCCTAGAAATTGTTCGTTTAAAAAGGAAAGGAAAATAGGCATCAAGTAGGTAAAAATAATCTTGGGTTTTGTCGTTGTTGACTAAACACAAATGCAGTCGCTTATGGTGTTTGACCCGCTTGCTGTAAGTGTGCCGCAACAGAAACCACGCATCACAGTGTTTTGTGTCGGAACATTCCAATTGGCTGGCCTTGTAATAAGACATGGATCTTTCATTGAACTCAGTAATTACGACAAGATATTGCTGTGCAAACGCACTGCATACTCAATGCGTTACGATACTCGCTGTACTTGTAATGATGCTCTACTGTCACTGTCGTAGTTATTGATATAAGATTACATGCTGTCAGAAGCTAGTCACTTCTGACCGCATAATTATTTCGTACAGTAAAGACGAAGCAGCAAAGAATATTGCAGTAGAATATTGAAATGGCAGGTTTTCTCATTGGTTCATATCTGAAGGTTAATTGAATTTCAAAGGATAAAAGCTCCTATGTTTGCAAATTTAATCAATGCTGCTCAAAAACCAAGTTCGTTTGATTGACTTATTTTGTATACGTGAAATTCAGGGGAACAACTATGGATCATCTCTTACATAGTCATTATTTTTACTGAAACTTATGAGTACAGAATTCATTATTTATATCATACATAACCAAAACATTGTTTCATAATTTGTACATGTATAGTGGTTCTTCCATCAATTGTTTCATAGTTGTACTTGTATGGTTGTTCTTCAATCAAATGTTTGACAAATTATACATGTGTGGTGGTTCTTCAATCGTTTCATACGTTGCATGTGGGGTTCTTTAATCAATTTCTTATTCAATATCTCACGAAAGTCTTGAATTTCATTCGGGGAAAATTCCTCCAAAAGCACAAAGCTGTAATATGTCTTAGCGGAAACTATGCTGTTAAATAAAGACAAAATGAACCTCTGACCACGCTGAACTCAGTGATGTCTTCTTACAAGCGCGCCTTGTGTCACCCAAAAATTGTGGTTACTCAGAGAAAGCTGCTTGTCGCCCCTGAAACTTTGTGTTACTCAGTGCTGTGTCTCCTTCGTGCTTGGTGGACTCAGGCCTGTTCTTCTCATGAAGTTTTAAAGAATGAATTCTTCACATACTATACACTAACAGTAAAGGTGTAGTAACATTGTTGTTTGAATTTTCGTGAGCGTACATATTTTGGTCCAATTTTTATGTGATGTTTTTACAGTCTATAAGAAAATGCGGAGTATTGCCCTTTGTCCAAAGAAATAAAACAATTTGTATGATGTTCTAAAAAATTAGTGCCATTTTCAACATCGCCTGATCCAATTACCAAATTCAAACTTTCTCGCTGGGGAGATGCATGAAAAATGCAGAGATGAGTAGTATAATGACTCAGGGAAAACTAAAATAAACAGTGAATTACCGGACGCATTCGACTTCAAATTTCACATCTGCTGAATTCCATAGCGCTTCCTTCTTACGTGGTCTCGCTGTCTCAGATTTTTAAGCACTGTGTTTCTCTCTATTTAAATCCAACGATTTTCTCATTTCCCTTTAGTGGTTGATAAACACTTCAGAGCAATAACTTCAGCTATAATATGCAAAAACTTTGCTGACCACATAAACTCATAACTAGTTTTTTTTAATAGAAATTTAAGTCTTCACGAAGTTTATGCGTCGGAAGATGGATAGATGATATACATAACTTCTTCAGAAGGGAAATCTCGCTCACAAATGTTCCTCACTTTTTCTTCTTTGTTATTGAAGGTGCATATACGCCTTGCCTTTCTTCACGGTTATTGTACTGGAAGTTCGTGTAGTGCTCGTAACTCGTCAGTGAAGAAGTTCGTGTAGTGCGTTTACTGAAAGTTTTATGATGACCACGTTGCAATTCTCACGGAACAATGCCTTTGTTTCGACTGATGGTAGCTCGTGCAATAACAATAAAGAATATCACATTTAGCTTCATTTGAAATGCGTGTTCAGCACATGACTATAAAACTTCCTGTTTTCTTAATTTAAGAAAACGCTCATTTTGTGTTTTGAACTATCCAAAGTGTCGGAGCTCGAAAATGATAATTTCTGCTCATTTTGCACTCCAATCATTTAATTTATCCTAGTATTTTGATTATGTAATGTGTTTGTTTTCACTTCTTAGAAAGCATTTCGCTTCGATTTTGTTCTACTTCATCTATCACAGTCGTGAAGATAAAATTGCGACCGACCTTGAAAGCGGTTTATGAGGAGCGGACATCGTTTGTGAAATTTACGTCCAAGGATTACCTGGTGAGGTTTTGTACTGGTCAGACAGGGCGCGTTCGTGTTCATAAATCATGTGTCTTGTATTAACCTTGAAAGCGAATTGGCGTAGTGACCTCAGTAGCTCATCTGCGCTGCGATGGACGCCACTTGCTTCTATTCCATTGTTGCATCCGTCGCAATTTTCTTGATCTGTCGTGTGAGATTCGCTCTGCTGTGCAGTAATTTCCATTTGGTTCTTCTGTTGTAGTCTTCTAGCTCCGTCCGACTTGTCTTTCATTTTTTCAAATGAAATGCCGACCTTCGTACAACAATAACAGCTGGACACCGAAGACAGGGATGTTGTGGGTCTTATTTTTTATCGATGCACTTGGTGTTGCTGTTTTTTTGGTTTCACCGAACGCTAAGCTCTTTATGGTGCTGAAGCGAACTTGTATTGTAGCGCGAGGAAGACGAGCGACGGCTTATGTTGTTTCTGTGAGTCTTGTTTACGGGTCGACGGCCGGAGACCTGCTGAAACTGAGCAACAAATGACGGGTGTTGGACCGTCGTAAGCCGTAATTGGTGGCCGAGGTGTCAGCTCGCAGATGAGAGTGAGAGTGCTCAGCCATACAAGACACATGTATGTGGCTTAAGACTACACGGGGCGAACTTTGTCCTCTTCATAAAAGTGAACGCTGGACGCGCCACAATAATAGAGTGTAGTGCTCTTCAGCGTGATTTTGTGTACTGGAGATGGTGTGTGGTCACAAGCAGTACTTGAGTACCTGCCGATGCATTGATGTACTGAAGTTAAACCTTCGAAGTACACAAAAAATTAACCGCCTTACTAACATTTCTGAGCAAAGGCATCGTTCGTGGGATACATTATCGTTGAACGTAATTTTCTCTGCAAGTGAAATTATTTGGACAATTCTTGTCTTTAAGTATCCTCGTGATCTCTGAGCATAACTTTAATTGTTATTTGTTGATTTTTAGCTAGAATTTCTTTATTTTTTTGTAATTTGAAGTGTGTAATTGGAATTTGAAGTATGAATTTGTTTCTTGAATTTAGTGTCAAATTGACTTTGGCGGGTCTTTCTGAAAAAGAAACGTTTTAGTGCGCGATTTTTGGTATATGTATTTCATTTAGAACGTCATATTTAGACTTTGACATGCATATTTTTTTCTTATGATTGTTGCTCACAATAACTCAGTTTTTATTTTGCGTTCGGAGCTTCAATACATTGGGTTTAGCTGAGCACAGGTTTCTTCGTACTTTCTTAGACTCTAATAGAAGCTGCTCGAGTCGCTGATTACAAAATTTCAAGAACACCTTCACAGATAAACTATAGATCGTTAGTTTGGGCCTAAAGTGTGGGGTAGTAGGCCGTGTTAGGAGTTCGGTTTCAATCCAGCAACACTCAATGCAGACAGCAGTTCACACCCTAGCTTAGTTGTGAAGGTGCACCCAGGTAGAAGAGCTGAGAGCTTCTCCCTCTGGACAAGCTTTCTCCTTAATTGGCTATCTTCCAAATCAAAATAGTAAATGCAATGTATATCGAGCCATACTAAATTACTCCCAACTGTTCAGATAGAAGCCAGTTGGCGACTGGTGGAAGTGGACAAAACTCACATGTTGCATGGGCATTAGAAATGAGAGTGAAAGTGGCAGAGGAGAGGTGGGCCTGTAGCGGTGCTAATCTGCAGGGAGAGTGAGCTTTAGGGGAGACGGAGGGAACAGTTTGTTGCGCTACACCGGCTGTTTAGATTTAATTTTCGATGAGTGTAAACCCGTCCATGAGACGCGAGCGAATACTAAAATCTGTTATATTTCGCTCAGCTCTTCAGATTACAGCAAGTGTATCGTTCTCATCTCGAGTGTCCAGGACTGTTATGCTTTCCTAGAATGAAACTATGAGCTCATTTGATGATTCCTGGGGAATGGTTGTGGTTTACGCAGATATTAAATGGAGTACGAGTGTGCTATGTTAGAACACTTCATGTTCCAACAACGGTAAATTGACTGAACAAAATGTGATAGCTGTTGTAAAATTAGCTACAGTGAACACTTCGTATGTCATTCCGCTGTATCCAATAATGAATACCAAACACGTCCCTCAGCTGCCCGTTTGTAAGGAAGAGTAACAGGAAAACGTTTGAGGGAAAGTTACACTTCGAACATTTAAGAGTCATCGTGTATTACTCATTCGAATTGTTTATGGAGCCCTCTAGACGCACGATATACAATGGGCGCTCGGTTATTGAGCTGTTTTTATTACTTCAGTATATGCTTTTCCATATTTACTAGCCGAATTGTTAACTTGTTAACGAGTAAAATTCCTTTACGAGCGTGATCGGCGATTTGAAAAAAATTCAAATACTCTACTAGAGTGTAACACCGAGCGTCTTCTGTACGTACCTCGAAACAACAGCTATGCACAGTGTACCGTTATTGGTTTCGATATACGAGTACTAACCGCTTCAATTCCTCATCCGAGTGACCTGTAACGCTCACACATCTCATTTGTGTGGTGGTCGTGCACCACAGTACAGTGTCGTGCACCACAGTACAGTGTCGTGCACCACAGTACAGTGTCGTGCACCATAATAGTGCCGTGCACCACAGTACAGAGTCTTGCACCCTAGACTGGTGTTTGTCAACATTACTTGAGCTCTCGTCTCGCACAGGTGACCCGAATAAGTGCGTCGACGAGGCTGGCAAGAGTAACGAGGCGTCCTGTAAACTGGACGCTCTTCTCTGTCTGTTGCAGCTGTCCGCTCATGTACACAAGGGATGACACAGAGTTGCGTCTGCGTTTTGTAAAGAGGGAGTGCTAGAAAAACAGTAAACTCCGATGAATGTGACCACGTTTGGACAGCTTAATTAAGGTCATAATTAGCGGTTGGTTGTATTTATCGATTTTTTCAGTATTGACATGTTTTATGAATTCATAGAGAAGAAAATTGTCAAGAGTAAATAAACAATAGGAATTAAATACAATTTTGATTGATTCAAATTGCTACACCTGAAACGTGAAATAAATCAATTTACTATAATAAATTAAAATAATAAGCGTATAATTTAGTTTTCACAATCCTGGAGCAAAGCGGATTTCTTGTAAATATAGAAAAACAAAATAGCATACAAATCTGTATCTTTGCCAAATACACGGAAATAAGAATGTGATATTCGTATGAATTGATTTGTGTGTTACTAAAATGGAGAAAACATAGTTAGTTTTTAAACTTTTAATTGATTTTTTTCGATGTGCAAGCACAAAACAACTCCTTTGAACTATTTTTCTATGTCATATACATATAAAAATGTTGGTCATACTTCCCGTACAGTAATTACATGATATTTATAGAGTTTGATTTTGGACCCACAAAATTGATCATATTTAACGTCTGGTAATATGTGCCGAAGGCTATTTTCAGCAAAGTCTACTGCATTCTTATATAGTATGAACTTTGAATGTGTAAAAAAAATTAAAGTATTAGTTCATTGTTTTATGTTTCTTTTGTTAACTTCAAAATACTGCTACTCAGAGTATGTGTCTTCGAGCTCTCACGTTGATTTAGGTGTATTAAAGATATAAGATTTTCGAGTGCTGTTTCTTAAACCAAGTAAATACACTTCTTACTTCTAAAAGTTTTGATTTCCTCCTACTTTGGAGTAATTTTTTTTGTACTGAATCAGCATCTTATAAAAAAAGCAATGCAAAATTGCGACTGAAATCGAAGGTTATGTTTTTAGACTTTACTGTGTGCTGTGTGTTTTTAACGTAGTTAGAAGCCTTGTTCCTAAGAAAGTCAATCAAAGAATGAAAAAAATCTCTTAGCAAACAGAGTTTATTTTGTGATACCTGCAAATGTGCGAGAGTAACTAAGTTTATTTCGATTTTCCCTCTAGTACCTATAACTGAGACTATGACACCCATATTTCTATATGTAATTTTTATAGCTTGTAAGAGTTTTGCTGCAGTTATGTTTTGTATCTTTTTAAACGTAGATTTAAATATGGAGGCAAGTAAAATTTCGTAAGAACTTCATATAGTTCGTATAACTTCGTCATAGTTCGTATAACATTTTAAGCAAAATTGTGAGCTTGAGGCATCGGTTGATATTGATTAATCGTCTATGTTATTTTGAAATTTAGAACAAAAATGAACTGTATTGATAACCAAAAATAATTTTTTTTCAGTGTAATGATGTATTTACTTGTGTATTGAAGTGAAATATAGGGGCGTGCCTGGGAACATTCTACGATTCTTTATGGCATGATAAGCTCAAAATTTTTTACGTAACCAATGAATGTTTCTTGCGTAACTATTCAAAGTGTTTTAAAGTGAAAACTTACACAGAAATGCAAGTGGAAAAATGCATGTTAATGCAGTGGTGTGGTACACCTGTCATCATCCCTGGGCTGCCTACGAGTGGGATGTGCGTACAGCCTGGAGTACCTGCGTACCCTCGACCTCCTGAGTTGTGTTTGGTACCAGCTGCAGGCATGGGGCGCCCCTCCTACAGGTACTCGGACCAAGTCTTGTCGTACGAGCCTCTAGTGTCGGGGGCGGATCTGTACCGAAGCAACCTGGTTCTTGCCACTCCGAGGACGTACAAGGAGATGGGCATTTCTTACCCTCCGATGAGGAGACATTCGCACGACCAGAGCGATTTCAACCCCAAGCTACTTCATCTCAATAACTTGAACAATTTGAATAAAGCCAAGTCCTGCCACAATACTCCCAAGAAGAAGTCTGATGAGAAGAGTGTTATCGGGGGAAATGAAATATTCTCAGAACGCCTTGACGCCAAGATCGAAATCGGCAGAAGTCGCAGCGTTTTGAGAAGATCGTCTTGTAATAATTGGTATCGAAAAAAGCCTCGCCAAGTGAATCAAAACCGCTTGTCACTGCCATCTCTGAAAGAGAGTCCGCAGCCTCGACATCAGAATGTTTACTCGTCTATTTCCGAATTGAATAGAGTTAAGCGTTCGAGCACGAGCGTTGGAGACCACGGCAGGCGCAGTCAAAGTATCTCTACTGATGCTCTGCGTACGAACCCTCAGAAGCTCACAAGGGTCAATTCAATGAATCCTATCAAGACTGACACTAATCAGGCAATGAAAGGCTCTAAGATGAAGCGCGTGACCATCTACAACAGCGACCTGTTAATGTTGCCGGAGATGCGGGTGTCACCAGCAGCTGCAGGGAGTGCCACCGAAGCTGTCATTTTAAGGAATAAGAACTTCAACAATAGAAGTTCCCCTAATTCATCTTTATCGTCTTCTTCCACTTCTTCTTCGAGTTCTAGTGGCTCATCGCCTAGAAATTCTTCCCTACAGAATCGAACGCTCGCTCGTATTCGAGGATTGCAGAGGTAAGTATTCATTTGTTGCACCAAACAACTATCTTGAGATGAAATTGCTATATATGTCAAAACAGTAATTCTTTTCACTTCCCTTCTCTTATTGAATTTTCTAAAAAGTTGTACCTTGTTTTGTTGTTCGGACAAGGAATTACTCTTTTAATATTTTACTTCTGCGTCAAGCCTATACTATCAATGAGATCGTTTAAAATTACTTTTGTGCTATAAGAAAAATTTTTAAAAAACTTTACAAAGGGAAAATTTTTCATTCTGCTCACACAAATAGATACATTTCGTACCAGATTGCCTATTGGCCACTGTTTCGATCATTAATAACTTTAGAAAATGGTCTAAATTTGTCTTATCATCTCTTAAAACTGAGTAATGACCATCGGTCAAGGCTGCTACTACCTGTAAGTTGGTGAGTAGGAAGTGCCATGAAGAACGCCGTCATGGAAGCCAGGCAACAATTACCGACAGACTATTAGCAGGTCATCGACCATCTGTTGTTTCACGAGGGCTCTCTTATCATTAAATTCTTCTTAAATTCTGTTGCTGCTTCTGTTGAACTTGGCAAGAAGTATACCGCAATTCTGAATCAGGTGCAAATGTCATGTATACGTAGCGTAATTTACAACCCACCGTGGGGATATTTTTATACTGCTTAATTCATGTTATTTTGTTAAAATTGATGATGTAATGGTAACGTGCTGTATAAGTTTCCTATTTTTGTATTATTAATTGTTGTTATTGTTTATTTATGAATATAGTTACAATGGACGCATTAAACTGTTCAAATATCTAGTTATGGTTTGAGCTGCTTAATTCATTTTATTTTGTCAAAATTGATGATGTAATGGTAGCGAACTCTGTCTCCTCTTTTTGTATTATTAATTGTTGTAATTGTTTATTATGAATATAATTACAATGGAAGCATTAAACTATTCAGAGATCTAGTTATGGTATGAGCTGCTTGATTCATTGTTAGTGCAAAGACGGCCGCTTCTGAAAGTGTAAAACATTCGTAACCCCAAGTTTCAGGAAGATTTTTCGTCCTTGCTATATATGAGAGGAATATTCAGGTAATTTAAGGTGCTCAAAATACCAGCCTATGTTTTAGATGTGTACTTGGGCACGCTTACGGAAGGTCGACCAATATTATTTATCCAGTTGACGTGATGTACTACATTGACGGTACCACTTCAGGTCAACCATATCTATTTATGAGTCATGGAAGTAATCTAGAAAAAATTGATATTAGATTTTCACACTCGACCATTTTATTAGTTCACTGACATACATACATTGTTAAGAAAGTGTTCGCCAGATTAGATCAAAATGATTGAGATACAGAAATATTTCACCGGAAATCTTCCGAAGATTAGCTAAAACAATGCAAAGTACTTGTGTAAAATCTGCGTCTGTTGTGATGGTGATGGGCGTGCGATCGAAGTACCAGAAACCACGTCAGTAAAACATATGTTTTCACTGAAGCATTTTGAAGCAAATTACTAGTGGCACTAGACATTCATAAATGCGATTTCTTGCGATGACAATTTTTAATTTTTCCAACTTTCGGATATTATTGTCAATGATCGTAATGTGTGTTGATGCAACCCTTATTACTAGTATTTCCATGCTTGAAAGCCTTTGAAAAATTGTCTCAATTATTCATTAGTAGTAAGCGAGTTTTGAAGGATAATGTATTCACTTTAGCGAACTTCCTTGACAGTTGTCTTACAGTTGATTATGCCTCTATAAATAAACCAAATCGTGACTTTTTCAATGTTGTTAATATCGATTTCTGTAAAATAAACGATAATAAATTGGTAATTTTAAATTTATTTCTTTTAGATTCAAATCAAGAAGAAAGGGAAGTAGAAGGACAGTTAAGCTAAATTTTAATCTAATTGTGATTTCAATCTAGGATGTGCTTGGACAAAAAGACTTGCTTAAGCGCCCTGAAATAAACATAGTAGACTATCATTTCTCAAAACCCCATATGAAATTTCCTGTCACCCGTGATTGACGCACTAGGTGGTCTCTATTTCTGTGACTGGGCAGACTTCATGCTCGACTGGGCAGACCACACCAATGCAGCTAAATACACGGACTGATTTATTCACGTCGAATGCGGATGCATTATTCCCTCTCGAACCGGTCCTGTACGTGCCTCTTATGCAGGCTTAATGCCTTGTATGGTTTTTGTCTTGCACCAGTCGTCAACCCAGCTAAGGCAGAAAATAATGACTGCTAGGCTTAGGTAGAAATGACTGCTAAGCTTAGAAAATGAATTTTCATGCGCTGCTGTTTCTGAGAATGAAACATCTTTATCCAATTAGTGTTCACGTATCATCCAGGATTGTAAGATTTTGCATTTAAAATTCTGTTAACGTCAAAATGATTTTTTTTAAACTTCCATGTAATGTGGAATATTTTTCTCAGCGTTGGTTTTTACAACGATCAATTTGTAATCATTGATTTGTTGAGCATTTCTCATAATAATATACCTGCCTTTTATGTTGCTACTTAATTTAGTACATCTTTACGGTGTGTGTTTCAAGAAATAGTCTCTTGCTCTCGCACCAAACTTGGGTCTAATTTTATAAAGAATAGCCGAACTGACGTCGCGCCGATTTCATTCAAATGCATATCTTGCATAAGATTTTTTCTTTTTGTTGCTCTACTAAGTTAATTTGAGCTTTCAACTACCATGGAGTCCGTTTGTAAGTCTCTGACAGGTCTGACAAACTAGCTAGGAATTTAATTGTCAAGTTTTAAGGTGTGAAGCACTTTTTGTACGTGGGGAAAATTTGTGTACATAAAATAGATACCGTGTAAGTTAAAACTATTTGTTGTTCAATAAGTTTTTATCAATTCTTTTTATTGTAAGTTAGCGAGACAGTTTTTAAACATGGAATCTCAATGCAAAAAAAAAGGAGCTATACAATAATATTTCTTTGTTTCAGTGCAACTGTGAACGCCTAAAGAAGCTCGATCGCAGTCTCTTGTTCATGAGTTATCATTGAATCTGTCAAACCTTGAGAACTTCATAAACATTGCGCTTTTGATGTTTTTTTTGGCACAGAAGTAGTCAGGTCTTAAAGTTCTGCCTGTTTTGTATCAAGAAATAGATTTTCTTGGGGGACCTTTTATGGATTTTCTTGATGTATCTGTTATACATTTTTTTGGTACACCCATGACCACTTTTCGACTGTAATTCCATACGTCTGTCGTTTGAAATGCGTCTATGCCGCGATCTGCTCACACCTGCTCGATCTGAGGAAGCGTGAGCGTACAGGCGCTACATGACTGCCACAATTTGCTCGCGTGATTGGTTCCGGACTTTGGCAATTGATTGTCATTGAAGTCGCAGGAAACCGGAAACTGCGTGGAAAACGTGACGAGGAGTTGGAACGCCATGTTGTACGTGACCTTTCCTATTACTGGACCGTAGTGGTGTGCCACCTGCACTAAATGGTTTCCTCATTTGCTAGGGCATACGTGGAGGCCAAGTTTGTTTCATGCCCATACTTTTTTGTACTAGTTAAACGAACATTCTCGACGGTACAAATGTTCTACATTGATTGATAGAGGTTGGTCTTGAAGTCCAAATTTTGTTTATTCCTTTAGGCATTGAAAGGTTAAAGAAAACAGTATCTTACTGTAACAAGCCCTGAATTGAGTAAGAAATAACGAAAGGGAATGCAAAGGCACGGAAATAGACCATACACATAGCTAAGTATGTCACTAGTCACCACACAATAGTACTCGGATTCGTGACTTCCTTGATCACTGGTTTTTGTGGAGCAGCTCACGACTCGAGTGGAAAGTAACTTCTCATTTTGGGGTCTCTTTTGTTATCCCAAAAGGAGATACACGAATTCTACCTCGCGTGTTGGTTTGCTGCAACTCGTTTGTTTTTTTGTGCATAATTCCAAGAGAAAATTAGCCTGTATTGTTACTTTCATTGGTGTCATTACTTCCAATTGTTCTTTAATTAGCGAAGCAATTAATTTTGTTCCATTCACGGAAATCCTAATTTCTTTATAGTTAATATTTTCATTCTTCTTACGCAGAGATCCTAAAACACATGCTATAAACTATAGAATACATATTTTTTTAAACGATTTCAAACTTTTATTACTTGTCTATTTCCTTTGAAAAATTATGCAACAGGTCATATTAACTCGAACTCTTCCAGCTGGCAACTTAAATGATGCTGAATGCGAGGTGGTTGAGGTTGCCCGTGCCTTATTTAGTGAGCGCTTGCACGCTGCTACACATGCTGCACGTATCCGCCCACCCGTTGAGGACTCTCTGTGCCGGCGACTTTCACCTGCCGTACGAAACTTCCCTTGTCTCGTATGCCCCCTGCTGCAGTTTTTTCTTTTACCCGTAGTACCATAAGAATCTGAACATTTTTTATGAATACATACAGAACTTCTATTCTGTATGTGAGTATTTTATAGTGATCGGGTGCCTTTGGTATCCACAATACAAATGCCAATACTACATGCATACCGCTTCTGATTGAAGTTCAAATAATTTTTCTTCAGTAATAGATAGGAAGTAATGGGACGGACACACACAGATGCAGTGAGAGAGAACTTAGCATCTCAGATTTTTGGCTTGCTACGGACTTGCCAGACCTAGTGATGCCTAAATCATCTCTTGTTTGCGCATCATTCAATTGTGGTCCTAATGATGTATTCTCGACATGCCCGTGTCTCGATCTGCTGTAGTTTCAAAGTACAAACGTGGCATTCTGATTAATTCTGTGCTTGCTACAAATTCTGATCACACATGTCTCGATTTTCTCCTATTTTCTCTTCTAACTTAATAATTAAACTCCTAACTAAATAATTAAACGTTCATCTGGACAACAAAATTGCTCTCTGAAAGCTTGTCTTGAATTGTTTCATGTAAAGGAAAACAACAAATATCTTCACGTCAATGTCAGCAAGAAATGTCAACGCAATCTGTGTGTGATAAGCGAGAAAACATGATTTCTTGATCGAGAAAATGACAAAATTGACACTTTAATTTTCAAAATATAACATTGCCAACGGAATGCATTTCAGTTTTCAATTCTGTTTCTGAATTGAGTGTAATTATTATTATATTATATTATATTATTATTAGTGTAATTTTCATTCGAGATTAATTTTCAAGACTGCGTTTTATATTCTCTTTTTTGTGCAATTTAACTCAATTGTGACATCGCTAACCTCTACGGCTTCTTAATTAATTGAGAAGCATTAATTCTTCAATCATCATTGTTATGCTATGCCACATGTGTTCAGTTGCTGTTCACTTTCTCCTGAGAAATATTTTAGACGCACTTTCTTTCCCTAAATGTTAGAAGGTTCTTTTTTTATTTGTCTATTGCTGCTGGTGCAATTATTTGTTGTTTTATTCTTGTGTTTCTAAGGACCGCTGGAATACTTTCACGTTGCCCTTTTGTTTTGATTAAATTGGGCATTTGTATTCCAGGGAAGAAATAATGCAACCGCGAAAGAATAAATGCAGTTATTTTATGAAAATAATTTGTAATTTTATTAACTACGGTTAAGTATTTTTATCGTAGTTTGATTGTGCGTTTTTTATTTTCCCTTAGCAAGAATCAACTCATTTATGACTTAATTTTTTATTTACACTGTATTTTTATTTTTTACTTAAAATTAACAAATTTAACAGTTAACTTTTTCATTCACTTGCATATTTGTTGTTCAAATACTCGTATTTAAGCCACTCCTGGAATAGTCTCAATTGGTGTGACTTCTTATCTTAAAACTATTGTTCTGAGAAAACACTATTACGTAATTCTGGCAATCATGTACAGTTCAAATTTTAAACAAATCAAACTCTTATCTTTTGTTCTGTGATGAAGTCTCAAACTCGACATTTTTTTCGAACTTGTGTTTAGAAATCGTCACATATTTCAGGACTTGTCATCGTGCTCGTCAGCTCATCCTGATAACATTACTTCCAATGTTGACATTTCTCAGCTCAATTTGATCAAATGAGTCCGCACTCGTGACCACTTTTTTAGTTCACAGTTCGGTCTTTGTGTCTGATATGAATCGTCTCATTCACTTTCTATTTTGCATTTGTGTATGAATCGGATACGTGTGTAATACACTCAGTGCACGTTTGTTCATATTTTCACAGTTTAAATTATTATTTTATCTTTTATTAAATTCGTTTGAACAGCTGAAGTTGGGCGTTTATTCGATAGGAGTCATTTCGTTAACATTTTTTCTCCATAAATGGATTTACCGTTTGTATGCTTGGTTCTATTAAATGACGTTGTCTCATGGTATTCCAAATATATAACATCAAAATTTTCCATTAGTTGGTTAGTTTCTAATTTGATAGTTGTAAATGTACTCAAGCTTCACTACAGTCTCAAGTACTAATTCAAGCTCCCTTGGAGTAATTTGCAATGAAAGTCTTTGTTAATTATATCTCTGAAAATCTGCACAGTCTCAAATAAAATTGCATGAGATGTTCTACTAAGATAATATTAACACAAGACAAGATAATCACCATTGCTTGTAAATTATAATAGTAGAACTTTTCTCTTCCTGTCCTATCTCTTGCTGCTGCTTTGCTTTGAAGACTTGAGGAAAGAAGGGCGTTGAACTACTCCCTTGACTGCTTTTTGTGAGCGGTTTGTTAAGAGGAGGCAATGAACATTCGCTGCCTGTCTCTCGGAAGGAACCTGTCAATACCATTGAATTTCGAAGCGAATTCCTGTCAGATTTGAGGTCCTGAGTCACGTCAGAAATCTCTCATTAGATTTCAGGGAACGTTAAACACTTCATTCTGCCCAACTTTTTTAGTGCAGATCGCATTCCAGCTTGCAGGACGACCTTGCCGGCGCCGAGAAAATTCTTCCATTAAATCAGAGGCTAGAGAACCCCTGAAAAACGGTCACTCGGGGCTTTCCAGATGATATTATTTATTACTGTGGTCATTTTAATGACCAGGAATCTAGTGCTAATGAGGTGCTGTATAACAGCGAGCATTCAGCCTATGATAATTTAGCCAAATGAAAGATCATATCATACTTCTCACACCGATAAGTTTTATCTCGGTCTTTTGCATATGATAGGAAGTTATACTTAGAATCTATGCCTGTAATATTAGTTACAAATACACTTTTTATGCTATACCGTCATATTTAAATATGCATACTCTATTTACACTATTGTGTTCTTATTAAGGTATTCTTCTCCAGTTTTCACGGTTATGTCACCCTAAAAATATGCCCAGCCTTGATGAAATAAGTTACGTCTTTACCAAGGTACTTTGATGTCAATGTGCTCACTTTCCTCACTCACTCCATGCTTCATCAGCCACCCTTGACCCTCCTCTGATTCACCGTGGTACGCTGTTGCTCTATGGTGTGATCTCTGTCGTTCAATTGCCCCACACCGCCTCGTTCTCCCTGGGCCTCAAATGCATATTGCTTAGTTAACTGGGTATAAGTACGCCAAAACTAATAGTTCGTTGCTGAGAACTTTCTGAAAAGAGAAATTCATGGAGAACTTTCTTCTGGGAACAGTCACACTTCCGGCAAAGAAGGTCGCTGCGTAGCAATGCTTGTTTTACAGTTCTTGGTTTCTAATTGAAACTCGTTCATTTGAAGAGGAAAATGCAATGACTGATTGTAAATAAGATACGGAACTTTTCTTGCCCAACGACCAGCTTCATGTTTTAGCTTTGAATTTGAACTTAAAGTATGCAATCGAAGATGTAACACAGGATGTTTTTTATAGGAAGTTATACAGGAGCTTTTAATATGCTAACGTTATGAATTGGATGTATGCTTTGACTTTAAATGTATCACTCACCTTTTAACTGGGCTCCCATTCCCTTAAAAATCTATATATCACACAAAAGGACTCTTCAGGATACAAGCTGATTAACTACATTATTTACAAAATATTTCGGTAGTATTTGCTCCTAGATCATTATTCAACGGAAAAATGTACATTTTGAGGAAAAATATTGTGGTGCAGACTTCCTATGCAGTGCGTATGACTTTATAATCTATGTATAAATTTTTAAAGCCTACCGAAAAAAATTTCTGAATTAGTTCAGTAATTGGCTAACTAAGGGGCTTAGGAAGCCTGTACATTAAACTCTCTCGTTGAATAAGTTTGTTCAATCCTGTGGAGCGGTGGCTGAATTTCCCTTGAGGGCCAGTTTAAGGAATAGAGCTTCTTTGAATTTAATTATAATAACAATAATATTTTGATAGCTTGATCTCGAAAACTATAAAATTTCGTTTTTCGTAGGGTTTTTCTGGTGCATTTGTTGACCGTAATTTTACAGAAATGATTAGGTTGTATGCACAATGTACAGAATGTGCACATTTTAAGAAAGATGAAATCCGAGCTATGTACGAAGATGAAAATTGGGGCTCACGCAGCTGTTCTCTTAAAAACACTACAACGTAGTATTGCAATCACTTAAATGCATCAATACGTTATATTCGTTATTTTTACCTAATGTATTATTGTAGACGTGTTCATTCTATTTTACACAGTCACGCAGGTGCAAACCATAAAGATATTTTTTCTTTCAAATTTACATTTCACGATTCATAAAAATCTCTCCATAGCGAAAACTAAAAATATTCAATGTGATCCTTTTAATGCTCATCTATCAGCGGCATTATGCATTGTTTGCCGCTTTGTTGGAATGTATTTGTCAATGAAGAATTGTTTCGTTTTATCGCAGCTACAGGGACGGTGCACATGTGTCCCTGTTCTTGGTGTCCGAGCTTTAGGTTTAACGTTTAGTAATTAATATACTGGCTTTTTGTTGTAGGATTCCCAGAACATGCGTACACTCTTGTGACCCATTAAATTTTTTGTTCACTCTTCAAAGCTAATAGGAGTATCTTAATTATGTAGTTCTGAGCGCTATTGAAAAATGATTACTTATCGAATCTGGAAGCGGTTATTAAATAATTTGAACTGTTTTCTTTTTGCGTAGAATATGGAATAAACTGCCCACGCACATGAAGAAAAACCAATCAATTAAAAATTTCAAAAAAAACGTGACACAACATTTTTGCATATCAAAGTAGCAAACAAATACAGAAATCTTAGCTCCTATGCATGATCAAACAAAATTAACTTAGTAACGAAACATGCTCCATATAAG